>PVIY010024481.1:0-38001 GCA_004026745.1 Myrmecophaga tridactyla
AAAACATCTGAATTATTAAGCTTATTTGATCTCATTTAAAAGCATTGTTATTGGTTTCAGCCTTAAGGCCATAATGTTTTAAATCTTAAGTAATGGAAATTGGTCATGAAGGCTTTGCAGTGAGCATTAAAAAATGGGGGAGATATTCCTGTTTCTGTTTGGTCATTGTGTTCAGTCAGGCAATGAACCACCTAGCCTGAACTTTCTCTTAAACTCTGTGTTGTGTTTTTCCTCAATCTCCCACTGCCCCTTCTGAACCTGTTTGGACAGTTGCTTGAGCTGGACTTGGCAATTGGTGCCCAGACAGGGATCTGATAGGGGAACTCTTAAAACATAAAGTGAGGAGATGCTCCAGGGACATCCACTACAAATAATACAAATGAGCCTTTGTGGCTTGAGCAGTGGCCCTTATCTATAGAGAAGTTAGAGATTCTCAGTTAGTTCAAGAACAGTTTAAAGTAGGACATATAGAAGAATCTCATAGTCCCTGGAATTCTCCAGTACTTATTGTAAAAAAGAAATCAGGAAAATGGAGAATGTTAACTGATTTAATAAAAGTTAATGCTGTAATTCAGCCTATGGAGTCATTACAACCTGGCTTACCCACACCAGTTATAACTCCTTAAAACTGCTCTATTATTATAATAGATTTAAAAATTACTTCTTTATCACACCTTTAGTGGAGAAAGATAAAGAAAAATTAATTTCTGAGCTTATTCTCAATGAGTTGCCTTTATATAAAAATTCATATACACCTGAGTCAGAAAATACTCGATAGGAACAATGCCATGCCAAACAAAAGTCAGTACTCATTAATGGTTCATATAGAATCATAACAGATTGGTCCCCTAAGGGGTGTGCAATTCAAGATTGTAGTTCTGACTCAAAGTGTTCTGTTAAGTTACCTTGGTTTAATATAAATAATTATTCTACTGGTATTTATGCCAATGGTACAAATAAAATCTTGTGACAAGGAATGGGAATGGCAGCCCCATCTCCTTTTGTTAACTTAGATCCTAGACAGACAGCAATTTAGAAACTGGTCATGAGTTTAGCTCCTATTCATATTTGAAAAGGAAATATATTTTCAGAACTTTAAAACTGAAAATTCTGGTTAAAAACTATATATTGATGTTTCAAATACGCATTAACTAAAATATTTTAAGTATTTAACACTATTTTAACAAATTTAATTTTGATAGTAATTTATGTGGTAAAATATTTGTTTAAAATAATGACCTAAGCATGAAATATATAAAAGATGCATTTTTATTAATAGGAAAAAGAGAATAGTTTCATCCTAAAATGAAATGAATAACTGTTACAAAATGAGAAAAATATCAGACAAAGCCTAAACTAATATAATAATTGCTAAGAGTTTGTAAAAATGGAAATTATAGTCAAAGTCAAGAAAGATTTAATGAGTCTAAAATGACAATGTTTTCTTGGACTTTTAGCCTGTTCTAATAACACAATATAAAAAAATTTTCTAAATAATCAGTGTAAAAAGCAAAAAAGTCTGTGTTTTATCAAAATAACTTATGTTAACTTTTATCATGTTGCTATCTGTATAAAAAAATAATGATTTTCTCCTAGGTATCATTATACTGGCAAAAAACTGTTTCTTTTCTTGCCCCAAACCAGGTGGCTTAATCTATTAATCTAAATAATACTGCTATAAATGAACCTATTACTGGATAAATAATATTCAAATCATATAAATACCTAAATCCCTTTAAGCTAAAGTATTTTTATGTTTTGTCCAGTATTTATATAAACTACATGTGTATAAACTAAAGTTATCCCCAAATAATCATGGCTTATGTTGGGAGAAAATCAGATTCAAGGGCTGAATGCAAGGGAAAAATATACTTGTGGAGTCTGTTCTTGTCACCTGATTTTGTCATTACATGCAACTGATGTTGCTATCACCTGACCTTGGTAAGAAACAATTAAAATGTGCACTATAGCTGGGGGACTGGCTATCCCAGGAAGCTCCTCTTTGTCTTTAGCCAGTTCCCAGAGGACGCAACTGGGCCCAGTCATGTAAGCAAACTGGAATTCAGCCAATATTGTGGGAAAATATCATAAAAACTACATGCAATAAATTTAAAATTACCGAAAGCCCACAGCCAATTATAAAAAAATCCTCATTCCTGTATTCCTTTTCAATCAATCCAATGAATTCATTTTACAAAATCTGGTCATTTACTATGGGTACATGTCATTGTTGTGGGGTGCATTGAAAGAGAGACCACACAAATCAAAACTGCAAGCAATTTGGAGTCTTTATTAGCTGGTCAGTGACTATATCAGAATCCTCCAAGAAAGAGGATTCAGAGAGTAGCCCCCAGAAGTTTTCAAGGTGTGCTTATAAAGGCTAAAATCATGTTGTGGTTTTCTTGCAGTTGCTAGCAAACAAGCGGTTCATAGAAGCAGAAGAATGCCATTAGCCATTGCCAAAACACATCCCATTCCCACAGTTTCTTAGCATTGGTTATTGTTTAACTCTCAGGGACATTCCACCCCAATGGTGTGGGGACTTTCCTTGCTTGGGCCTGATTGATTGCTCCTGCTCTGGCCTGATTAATTGCTCCTGGCCCTCCACAGTCATTATTGACCCTCTGCTTTCACTTTTGCTGTCTGCCACTTTAGGGATTCTAAATTATATGTTTCAGAACCTGCTTGATATTTTACAAAGAAATTCTGATTTATTAAACAGAAGGCAGTTAACAGCTGCAGCTGAACAAGAATTCAATTAAATGAGCAACACATCCAGGAAGGACAGCTTATTCAAATAGATCTAGAAAATCCTGTTGATTTTATTATTTTCTTTACTTTACAATCTCCCATAGGCCTATTTTGGCAAGATGGTATTTTTAAATAGATTTTTTTTTACCAAACAATCAACAAAAACACTTAAATACGTATTTGCAAAAAATCATTTCTTTAATAGCCAAAGGTCGCCAAAGATATTATCAATTAAGAGGAAATGATACTAATTGCATAGTGTGTGATCTCACAAAGAAAGAAGTTCAAAGTCTATTTATCTTCAATATCTCTTGGCTAATAGCGTTAAGTGATTTTAAAGGACAAATTGATAATCATTTGCCTATGTCAAAACTTTTACAATTCATAAAAAGAACACAATGGATTTTGCCTAAAATAGTTTGGGCTTCCCTGCTGGAGGGAGCCATTACCATCTTTACTGATGGTAATAGTAATGGGCAGGCTGCATATGTCACCCCAGGGGAAAACAGAAGTTGGAAAACACCTTATACCTCAGCCCAGCACACTGAATTAGCAGCTGTAATTCAGGTATTGCAAAATTTTCCACAATCTCTTAATATTATTTCTGATTCTGTGTATATCTGCCAAACAGTTACTCACATTGAGACAGCTTCTTTGTTTGAAGGAGATGAATTGTCCTGAATGTTTTTACATTTACAAACATTAGTCAGAAGTCGAATTAATCCTCTTTTTATCATGCATATAAGAGCTCATACTAATCTTATAGGTCTTTGTCATTACAAAATCAATAAGCAGATACTCTTGTGGGGGTAATTCAGGATCCCACAACATTTCGCAAATTGACTCATATTAATAGCAAAGGGCTGGGAAAGAAATTTCCATCTTTATCTAAACAGCAAGCTCAGGACATTGTTCGGGCTTGTCCAACATGTGGACCTTTAAATGCACTACCATTTGCATCAGGGGTTAATCCTCGAGGTCAAAAAGCAAATGAATTATGACAAGTGGATGTTACTCATATTTCACATTTTGGTAAAATGCTATATGTACATGTTGTCATAGACACTTGTTCTCATTTCATCTGGGCTACCACACAATCTGGAGAATGTTCCTGTCATATTCGATCACATTTACTTAACGCTTTTGCTGTTATGGGATGCCCTCAATCTATTTAAATGGACAATGGTCCTGCTTATACAGGAAAGCAATTTCATAAATTTTGTACTACCTTTCATATTACTCATATCACAGGAATTCCACATAATCCCTCTGGGCAAGGAATTATTAAATGAGCAAACCAGATGCTAAAGTCTATGCTCTTGAAACAAAAAGGGAGAGATGATGATCAGGAGGATGATGTGAAAATAAGTACACCTAAAGATCAATTAGCAAAAACACTGTTTACTTTAAATTTTTTAAACATTTATGATAATTCATCACAGACTCCTGCAGAACTATTTAGTAATTTGGAAAAGAAAAATGATACAACCCAAACAGAACTGCAGCTGCAGCTGATCTATTGGAAAGATGTTAAAGATGAGTTTGGAGATCAGGCATGATAAAGGGGTAGGGTAGGGGATTTTCTCTTGTCATTGCAGATGATGGAAACTTGGTTTGGATTCCCTCAAAAAAAAAATAAAACCCAGACCTGTTGACTCTGATGAAAATAACTAAATGGGTAATGTACATTATAGAACATATAACTTTAATTGCTGAAGGACCGGGACATAATTATACTTACTGGGTTTATATTCCTAAACCCACCTCTGTTGCAGGCCCTATCATGGACAAATCCAACCTTACCAATAAGTATCTGAATACTAGTTTAGGATTCCCAGGTCCAATAGATTCAAGGCTTCCAAAACTACTTAAGGAAGAAGGAAAAATGGTGTCAAATTTAACTCTTCCATTTTTAGAAAGACCCATATGCATAGGTAATGAATTACCATGTATGACAATAAATAATCCAACTACATGGTTTAAGATTCAGAATGATTCTCATAATTACCTATATGTATATCCCTCTTTTAACTCTATGTAATCAAATAATATTTGCCTGTTAGAGGAGAGAGAATGTTGGAATGGATGACAGTTACATCGTGTGGATCAAGCAGTTATCATAATTAATGATTCATATGGAATTGTAAGAGATGTGGCCCCTGTGGGGTCTCTCATCTCTAACTCGAAGATAACTGAGACTATATGGACAGGCAAGCTAAATCAGAGTTTAACACATGAAGGATGATCTGTGCCAAATCCATGGGATGATAAATATAACATTAATCAGAGAAATTTATGGAAAATTTTCCTAGGACTGGGATCAATTTTTATAGCAAATTCTAGTAACTATAACTTCTCTTTAAATAGCAGCCATAAACATTATTAGCAAATATGTACTAGAGATCCATATGTATTTGTTAAAAGTCATATGCATATAAGAAATCAAACTTTTAATTGTGAGAATTGTTTTCTATTCACGTCTCCAAGCATTTATGTTGCAGGAAAATGAGACCATTGTAGCAGCAAGGAGAAGAGGTATGCTGCTGGTGCAGATATTAAGATCCTGGTAATCCTATCCAGAAACAAAAGTCCTGATCCATTTGGCAAAAGAATATCTGAAAAGGACTAAGAGACTAATTGGACTCATTATTGCAGCTGTCATTGGAATCATTGGAATTATCACAGTGGCTGTGGTCGCTGGAACTGTGTTGCATCAAACTATACAGACACAGCATTACATTAGAGAAGAGCATAAAAATGCCAGTGAAGTGTGGCATAGTCAATCTCATTGATGAGCAAATTAATAATAGAGACAGCATTGTTTCATATTGGAGATCAAATGTATACTTTACATTTTTTATGAAGTTTAAAATGTAACTGGAATGAGAGCAATTTTTGTATTATCCCTTTAAGATATAATCATTCCGAAATAGAATGGCAAAAGGTAAAGAGGCATCTTTTGGGACATTCGGATAGTTTAAGTCTTGATATTTTAAAATTACAAAAGCGGGTATTAGAAATATCTCAGAGTAATTGACATATAACTGATGGAGATGATGTTATACAAAAACTTACCCAAAGCTAAAAAATCTCAATCCTATTTACTGGTGGAAATCACATCATTTTTTGACTACTATAGGCTTAGGTTTGAAGCTGTTTATACTTTCTTTTCCTCCTCAGCTGTGTTAAACAACAAGTGTTCAAAGTAGCAAGCCGCGCCACTAAGCAGAGCCATGCTAACACTGTGATTCTGGTGAAAGCCCTTGGCTCCCTCCCGAATTGAAGTCAGAGAGCCTGACTGGTAACCAGTGATGGGTAAGACCCTTCCTTCAGAGCTTAAGGACAACCTAAGACAGGCAGAGTCACCTCGGCTTATAAAATAAAAAGGGGGAAATGTAGGAGCCAGGGTTAATGGAAAACCTGCAGAACTTGTTGGGGACAACTGGCTTCAGAGTGGCAGTAAACTGTGGCAGAGTGGCAGTAAACTGTGGAGACTGTTACCTGCTTAATTGGAGGACAGTCTGAGAGGGAGAGAATGTTTGTTTCTTCTTTAACCCCAAGGTCTTGTTAGCTATCTCTTGCATGCAGGGAGTAATATACTGAAAAGTAGGCAGTCTGTTTTATCACAAAATCTATGCATGCTTTTAGTCATGTAAACCCTGCAGTACGTAAGCAGGAACTAGTTAAGAATAAAGTCATCTTTATTGTTAAGCTTCAGACCCCCTGAACACGTTTGTGTCTTTCTTTCTTTCTTTTTCTTTCTTTCTTTCTTTTCTTTCTTTCTTTCTTTCTTTCTTTCTTTCTTTCTTTCTTTCTTTCTTTCTTTCTTTCTTTCTTTCTTTCTTTCTTTCTTTCTTTCTTTCTTTCTTTCTTTCTTTCTTTCTTTCATCATTCCTTAATATCATTTGAGCTCCATTTCATAGGAAGCAACAGTCAATGTAGGTTGTTTATGCATTTCTAAGAAGTTATCCATTTCATCTAAGTTGTCCAGTTCACTGGCATACATTTCTTCATAGGATCTTCTATGATCCTTATTTTTTATGTCACATCAGTATTAATGTCCACCCAGTTGTTTCTGATTTTGTTCATTTGCATCATCTTTCTTTATCAGTTTAGCTAAGGGTTTGTCAATTTATTTAATTTTCTCAAATAATCAAATTATGGGTTTGTTGATTCTATTGGTTTTTAATCTGAATTTCATTTATTTATGGTCTATATTTGTTATGCCTTTCTGTTTGCTTTGGAGTTAATATGATATTGTTTTTCTAATTCCTCCAGATGTATAGTTGCATCTTTGAGATTAGCTCTTTCTCTTTTTTGATGTAGGCATTTAGAGGAATAAAGTTTTCTCTCAGTATTGTGTTTTCTGCATCCCATAATCTTTGATAGGTTGTATTCTTGCTTTCATTCTCTCAAGACATTTACTGATTTCCTTTGCGATTTGTTCTTTGACCCACCGATTGTAAAAGAGTGTGTTATTTAATTTCCACATATTTTTGTTTTTTTAGTTCTCTGCCTGTTACTCATTTCCAGCATTATTTCATTATGTTCAGAGAAGATGCTTTGTATAATTTCAATCTTTTAAAATTTACTGATACTTGTTTTGGGACTAAACATGTGGTCTACCCTGAAGAATGATCCATGTGCCCTTAGGAAGAATCTATATCCTGCTGTTTTATGGTACAACATTCTGTACATATCTGTCAGGCCTAGTTCATTTAAGATTTATTCATATTCTCTCTTTCATTATTGAGCTTTTGCCTAGATCTTTTGCCTAGGTATATTGATGAGTATGTTTTATGGGAGTCTCCCGCTACTACTGTAGGGTTGTCTGCTTCTCTCTTCAGTTTATCCAGTGTTTGCCTCATGTATTTTTTGGTGCTGTGGTTAAAAGCATTTTCATGGTTGTCATTTTGTTTTGGTATATTGTTCCTGTTATTAATACACAATGCTCTTGTTTTACTCTTATATAAATGGTCCACATCCATTCAATATGGGAGGAACAGTCTCTTTAGCAAAAAGTTATGAGAGAACTGAATATCCATATCCAAGGATGAAAGTGGACCCCAAACTCACATTATATGCAAAAAATTATTTAAAAATGGACCAATGAGCCAAATATAATAGCTAGAATTTAGAACCCTTAGAAGAAAATGCAAAAATATCTATAGCACTTTGTAGTAGCCAATGGATTCTTAAACTTTACACAGAAAATATAAACAATGAAAAAAAAGCGATAAATGGGAACTTCATGAAAATAAACTTCAGGGATCAAATATGATTATCAAGAAATTGAACAGACACCATAAAAAATTGGAAAACCTATGTGGTTAGTAGATGTATTAGTTTGTAAGCTGCCAGAATGCAATACACCAAAACTGGAATGGCTTTTAAAAAGGGGAATTTAATAAGTTGCAAGTTTACAGTTCTAGGGGCATGAAGGTGTCCAAATTAGGACACCATTAAGAAATTACCTTCACTCAAGAAAGATTGATGCATCTGGAACTCCTAGATCAACTGCGAAGTCAGGTGGGGGTATCTGCTGGTTCCTTGCTTTTGGGCTCCATTGCTTTCAGCCTCTGTTCTTATGGAGGCTCCTTACTTTGCTCCTCTAGGGCTGGCTGTCCATATCTTGGCTTCCTTTGGCTGTCTCCAGGATCTGGCTTGCTTAATATCTCATGATGATGTCTGCTGGGCTCCAAGCATCTCCAAACATTTGTGTCTCTCTGGGCTTTGAAGTTTCTGTCAGCTCTCTCTCTGTCAGCTGTGTCATTTCTGAGGTTTCTCTAAAATGTTTCCCCTTTTAAAGACTGTAGTAAACTAATCAAGACACACTTGGAATTGATGGAGTCACATCTCCACCTAATCAAAAGGTCAAGTCCATGATTTGGTATGGCATATCTCCAAGGATATAACCTAATGAAAAATTGCCAACCTACAGTATTGAATCAGAATTAAAAGATATGGCTGCCCCCAAGATTGGGTCAGGAATAAAACATGGCTTTACTGGGGGTACATAATAGCTTCATACTGGCATGCTAGACATCTGATTAGGGTTTAACTTCAAGAATATATGAATACTTCCTTTCAACTCAAAAACAAAACAAAAATATAAATATCTCATGTAAAAGAGGACAAAGTACTTGAATAGACATTTCTTCCAAGAAGATATACAAATGGTCATAACCACATGGATTGATTCTCAACCTGAATTGTCAAGGAAATGAAAATTAAAATCACAATGATATAACTCTTCACACCCATTTAATGGCTGCTATTAATAAAAGGAAAATTGCAAGTGCTAAAGAATTTGTGGAGAAATAGGAACCTCATACATTGTTGGTGGGAATGCAGCATGGTGTACCCATTGCTGAAAACAGCTGATGGTTCCTCAATAGGTAAAATAGAATTACCTTAATACCTGGTAATTCCACCCAAAAGAACATACTCCAAAGGGTTTAAAGCAGGGACTCTGATAGATATTTATATACCGGTGTTCATCACGGTATTATTTGAAATAGATTAAAATGTGGAAACATCCCAAATGTCCATCAGCAGATGAAAGGATAAGCAAAAAGTGATACATGCATATAATGCAATATTACTAAGATTTAAAAAGAAATGATATTCTGATATGTGCCATTACATGGATGAACCTTGAACACACCTTGCTGACTGAAATAGTCAGAACAAAGGGGATAAATTTTGTATAATTCCACTTACATGAAAGAGCTAGATTAAGGAAATTCATAGAAATAGAAAATAGGGTGCAGGATCCCAGGAGTGAGGGAACAAGCAATGGGTGCTAATCCATAATGGGTGTCAGAGAATGTTCTGGAAATGTATGATTTTGAGGGTAGCACAGCATTGTGAATGTGATTAATACCACTGAATTGGGATTGGTAGAGATGTGAAAGTTTATGTTATGTGTATAAAAATAAGAAAAAATATAACTCTAATGAAAAATACAAAAGGACAGAAGAATCAAAACATGTCATGTTTCTGGCTGGGAAGTCTCCACATCACTAAGATGCCAGCCAATTCATCCAAAATAAATTTATAAATATATCATTTCATCAGTCAAAATAATAGCAGGGATTTTCCTGGGGATTGGGTAGGGGACAGGGAGTTATCTAAAACTAAGTTTAATGTTTATTTGGAAAAACAATAGCTAAGAGGACTTAGATAATGAAGAGAAATTACAACACACTAGCGCACCAGATAGTTAACATGCCACAAAACTTCAAACATAAGAAGCAGTCTGGTCTCAGGTATTCCAGAAGGCATAAAATATGATGGTAATTAATTACATAAAAAATATTCCATATGTCAAAAAAACACCATTAACAAGGTCAAAAGGTAAATGAAAACCCTGTGTGAATATTAAAAATTCATATCAGAAAGGAGTCATAGTTATATATAAATAGTTCATAGAACATAATTATAAAAAAACAAAGCCCAAATATGAGAAAATTATATGAACCGACAGTTCACAGAAAATAAAAATGACCTTTAAATATATGAAAAGTCCAACTTTACCCAAAATAATGTAAATAAAAATCTGAATTATTGAAATGCCATTTTCATCTATTCTTTTACTAAAGTCCCAAAGTTCTACAACATGTTTTGAAAGAAAAAGAAAATTTCTAGTGAGAGCACAACTTCTATGGCAAACAAATTGGAAATATATATCAAAATTGGAAAGAAATATCAACACTTGATCACGCATTTCTACTTCTGGAAATTGATCTTGAAGATTAATTGCATAAGTTTTAAGCAAGGTTACTCATGGCAGCTCTATTTGAAAACGATCCAAATACCATCAATGGACAGCTTGAGCAAATGATGACACGTCCATTCAATGAGTAACACAAAGCTGTGAGAAAATAAATAAGGAATTCTCTTTATATTAATATAAAATATCCACAAGGTATATTATTAACTGTTAAAGCAAGTTTCAAATCCTTTCAAATAGTAAGTTATCATTCATGTAGAAAATAGTGATAATAAGAATGCACACACATACACACACTCTTGTATTTACCATGGCAACCCTGAAAGGAAAATAGAAATTAAGAAAATTATTTATCTGGTGGGATTGTGGGAGAGGGGACATCAGGAATGAAGAGAGAGGGGAACAAAATTTTTCAGTATGTACCTTTTTTATTGTTCCTTAAAATCTTATGAACGCATTATAGGTCCACAAATTTCTATAAAAATGTAAGTCATTTGTAAAATGAAAAGTATATTTCATTAATAGTTTAGAATATTTTAAACACAAAATCAATGGAAGAAATCATTAGGAAAATCATAGATTTTACTATGCAGTAATGCAAAGTATTTAAACATTGACTATTTTGTAAAATAACAGTTAATTAAAATGAAAAACCCATCCTCATAAGGAATGCAAATTAAACAATATGAAGATGTCTATCAAATTTGTAAATATTTTAAGTTTATATTTTAAAATAATATCTGACATGAAAAGAGTTGCAGTAATAACACAGATACTTCTTATATATCCTAATCCAATTCTTCAAATGTGAATATTTTGCCACACTTTTATTACCATTCATTCTCTCAATACATAGATTTTTAATGAATTTATTGAGAATATGTTCCTGATATGATGCTTCTTTACTGTAGATACTTTAGTGAGTAGTGCCTAAAACCAAAGGACTTTTTCTGATCTATGCACAGTTCAGCTATCAATATTAAGAAGTTAACATTCATATCATTCTATTATCTAATTTCCAGAACTTTGTCCCCACTAATGTCCTTTATCTACTCTAGGATACACTCCAGGATTGCAAGTTGCAGTTAATTGCATGTATTTTTAATCTCCCTTCATATGGAACAGCTCACCATTCTATATTTGTCTTTCATGACATTGAGACTTCTGAAGAGTACAGGTCAGTAATTTTGTAGAATGTCCTTCAAATTGGGTTTCCCTGATTTTTTGTTACCACAGTCATGATATCGGGTGTTTCTCAAGTGCATCACACAAGGATGCACATGACATCAATTTGTCCCATTAAAAGGGTGTTTATTTTTATCAACTGTATATGGAGATATTTTCCAGGTTTCTCCACTTGAAACTTGCATTTTCTGGGCAGAAACTTTGACATTTAGGTAAACATTCTATTTCTCATAAAAAATGTTTAATGATGGTGTTCCATTTCATCAAGAGCACTCTCAAGGGAAATATTTGCATACAATCTTTCTGTGAGTCAATTTAACACTATGGATCAAAAGTCCTTATACCCTCCCTATATTACAGTAAATTTGCTATATGAAGTGAGTCTAATAGAAAATGAGAACTATAGCTAAAATATCTCTTCAAGAATATTGAGCACAATATCATTTATAGTAATACAAATTAGAAACAACCTAAACATCTAACAACAGAATAAATGGCTAGTAAATTTATGGTAAATCCTTAAAAATAAATATTTTTACAAGCATTTAGAATGAAATTTATGAAGATGGGCACCAATTAGAATAACCAGAACTAATATAAGCCGTAAACTTTCCTAAACCCATATGTCTTCTCTCAGGGATTTGATTTGGATTCAGCAGCATTGTAAATTCAAGGTTCCCCTTCTCAGTCCCAATCTCTCATTTGGTCCCATTGTCTTTATCCACATCCTCTTCATTACTTTCTTCACTTCAACATTTCTCAGGGAATAGATGACAGGGTTGAGCAGTGGTGTGACCATTGTGTACAACACAGCCACTATATTGTCAATAGTCAGTGTGGCAAAAGGCCTCAGATAGATGAAGACAATGGGCCCAAAGAACAAGGCAACCACAGTGATATGGGACCCACAGGGGAGAGAGACTTGAGCCACCCTACAGAGCTTTGGTTCCTCAGATGTAGCAAGATGACTGCATAGGAGATGAGGAGGACCACAAAGATGATCACAGAGAGGGTGCCTCCATTTACAACAATCAGCAGACCAATAAGGAAGGAGTCAGAACAAGCAAGTTTGAGCAGTGGAAGCACATCACAGAAACAGTGATTGATCACATTGTGGCCACAAAATGGCAACTGGAAAATGAGAAGGATTTGGCCAAAGCAGTGTACAAAACCCTCCACCCATGAAATTCCCACTAGGATAGCACACACATGCTTGGTCATTATAGTGGTATACTTTAAGAGCTTGCAGATGGCCACATAGCAACCATAGGCCATCACAAAGAGAAGGGATATCTCTGTACCACCTAAGTAGTGGAAGAAGAAAAGCTGTGTCAGGCAGCCCCACAGCGATATAGATTTCTGAGTAGTCAACAAATCTGACATGAGTTTAGGGACTATAGTAGAGGAGTAGCATATCTCCGTGAAGGACAGGTAGCTGAGGAAGAAGTACATGGGGGAACCAAGGCTTCTGCTGGTCATCACAGTGAGTACAATAAGGATATTTCCCAGCAGAATTGCAGTGTACAAGAGCAGAAATATCATGAAGCAAACTCTATGTACCTCCTGATTTTGAGAAAGTCCCACAAAAATGAATTCAGGCACATTGTATGTGTTAGCCATTAAGTCACCACTAGAAGACAGTAATATGGGTGGGGTGATCTGAAATGATACAGAATAAGAGACTCTTTGTTGACATGAGTGGGTGAATTATATAATAAACTTTGACATTTCCTTAGGAAACTAAATATCGAGTTGCCCTATAACTCAACAATAACACTACTTGGTATATACCCAGAAGAGCTGAAAGCCATGACACAAACAGATATTTCCACACCGATATTCATAGCAGGATTATTCACAGTGGCTAAAAGATGGAAACAACCCAAATGCCCATTAGCAGATGACTGGATCAACAAAATATGGTGTATACATTTGATGGAATATTATGCAGCTGGAAGACAAAATGAAGTTATGAAGCACATGACAAGATGGGTGAACCTTGAGGACATAATGCTGAATGAAATTAGCAAGACACAAAAGGATAGATACTGTATGATTCCACTTTTATGACCAGCATAATGGTATAATCAGAGGCTTATAATACAAAATATATGGGATTTAGAGATACATAGAAGCTAGGGATGGGTGAAACATTAGCTAATGATGTTGGACTCCAACAAAAGGGAATAGATAGGCATGGAGGTTGTTATCTAATGGGCCTATAAGTACTATTACCATATTGAAGATGAACAAGATTGAAAGGGGTTGTATAGACCTATGTGTCCCACTGAGTCACACTAAAATATGAATTAGTTCTCTCTAGAATTACTTTAAATATATGATTCTTGTACAAAGAGTGTTTAAGCCCAAAGTACAGGGGGAAAACTGCTATTGATTCTTTGAGCAATGTTCAAAAGGAAAATGCCAGCACTACCACAGCAACAGCAGAAATAAATAATGGGGGAGGACAAGAGTTAAGAGGGGTTTTAGATTTCCTATTTGTTGAGGGAGTGTTTACTGGTTTTCTTTCTCTTTGGAAGAATGAAATTATGTAAAATTGAAAATGTTGATGGATGTGAACTATGGGCCCTCTACACGATGCCCAATGAATGCAGGTGGCTGAAGAATGCACTGACAGAGAAGTAGACTGGTGAGTGATGGTGTATACTTCTGAATGAAAGTTGAACTGCTACAAAAAGGAACACAGTAGTGAGACATGCAATGAGTTGAGTGAACATGTGGGACATTTGGTGAAACAAAATAAGCCATAAACAAAAGAACAAGAATGGTATAGTCACGTTTAGAAAATGCTTATCCAAAAACAGGGGCCTAGATTGTAAGCTTTTAGAGCAGATGCATTAAGTCCAGAGTGGTGATTAATATTTCTGGATTTTGATAGGCTGTTTTTTTATGTATATAACCTGATATTTAGAGATAAAAATGAAATCTAAACAGGTTGGGGTTAAAGTAATTCAGAACATAGGGATAAGAACACATTGTCTGTATTTGGGAACCACACATACTCTTTGAGACCAATGGAAGAAATGTTTATTTGGTCTAAAATTGAAATTTTCTGTAGTGCATAATCTAATTCTACCTATCTGTATAGCTCATTGGAGCAATTGAAACACAGGGAGCCCAGAATAAGAAAGAGGTTCTTTGATCCCAATTATATTATTGTAATGCCTGGATACATCCTAGAGTATATTAAGCAGATAATCAAAAAGTATTTTCAAAGTCCCCTGAGGGATAAGAGAAACAATGTGGAACTACTAAACCTTACCATCAGGGAATCCCCTGATACTGTGCCAAGTTTTAGGAACACCCAAATCAATAGGCTATGCCCTCGATTCTGAAGCTTACTCTTGTGAAGATTGTGTAGGTAGCAGAGAAGCATAGACTACTACTATAGACATGCCTAAGAGTTACTTCTGGAAGACCTCTTTTCTGCTCAGATGTGGTCTCAGTATCTCTAAGCCCCAATCTGCAAGTGAAATCATAGTCCTGCCTCCTATTTGGGATATGACATCCAGGGGTGAAATTCTCCCTGGTGACATAGGAGATGGCTCCCAGAGATGAATCCAGACCTGGCACCATGGTATCAACAATTCCATCCTGACCAAAAGAGGGTAAAGAAGTGCAATTAAGAAAGTATCAGTGACAGAGACAGCTCAAATAGAGTTGAGAGCTACTCTGGAGGTCGCTCTTATGCAATCTTCAGTTAGACCTTGTTACCATTCATAACCTGTGAACCTCCAACCAAGACAATACCAGGCAATTCTAAGGAACATTTAGGTCAATATATGATTCCACAAGGGTTCCATACACTAGAGTGACTTTCCAGAAATCTATAACCTCCAGAGGGGTTCCTGGCCCAGGTAAGTCCTGAAACCTAGCCTAACCACTCCAGAACATCAGCTTCTTCCATTTACCTACCCCTATTAGTGACAGACCCTTCCAATATAAGAAATTTAGAATTTTCATAGCCCACATACCCCTAAAGAAAGGGATGGAAAGATCAAAGGTGATGGTGGAGTTATACAGAGAAAATAGGATTTAACAAATGAATGTGAATGCTGAATCATTAAATTGATATCTCTTTTAGTCCCCAGTATTTTAGTGCAGCTAGAAGTAAAACTCTAAAATTGTGAAATTGTAAACAATGTCAAACTCTGAAATATGTTCTACAACTAATTGTTGTGCTGTGCTTTGAAATTCATAGCTTTTTTATATGTTATTTTTCACAAAAAAAGAAGGAAAAAAGATGATTGTGAAGATAAAAAAATAAACATTTAAGCCCTCTAGCCTCCTATAATCTGGAAAAGCAAGAAGGAAATATATGAGAGGATCATATGGTAGCCCATGACAAACTCTGGGATCTGTCCTGTAACTATTTGTTGACGAGTGCTTTGAAAACTATTGCTTTTTATTTCTTTGCTTTGTATATATGTTATACTATGCAATAAAAAGTTAAAAATAAAAAACATTAAAAAAATAATAAGCTATACCCACTTTCAATAAGCTCAGCTCATTCTGGGTGATAAGAAACATGGTAAGACCCACTGATTTCATGAGCATGAGCCCATTGCTGCATATTCTTTGCTGTGAAATTTGATCCTTGATCCAAGTACATGCTGCATGAAAATTATGTTGTGCAATGAAGCAATTTGTAAGTTCACAGATGTTGAGCCTAGCAGAAGCATTAAAGTCAGGGAAAGCAAATCATCATCCAGAATATCTGTCTGTTTCCATAAGGAGAAATTAAGGAGTCTGGTTCCCAGACAAAATTTTGCATGCAATTTCAAAGACTTCAGTTTCCAAAACTTCATCTGACAGATGTCACATGGGAAAGATGAATTCCCCACATAATACCTGTTGCTCAGTGTCCAGGGGAAGTTGCACTCAATGATGCAGTTGCATTCAATGGCTGTTCATCCTAATGCACAAATATATATTATTAGCTCAGGTTTCCCATATCAGGAACTCAAAACAGTCATCTGTTGCTTTTTCTTGTTTTACTACCTGATGTATCACAGTGCCTAGATGAGTGTTGAGTTGGACAGGCTTTGAGTAAAAATAGATTGAAATATGAGAATTCTCTAATTAAAAGTGAGGCCTTAAAGTTTCAAATTATAAATGGTCAAGAAAATTAAACATCCATGATAAAATAAATGGAGAAGAATGAAGACATTGGGTGATGAAAGGAAATATAGAAAAAGAGAAGAGGAAAAGAGAAGTGATCAGGTTATAAGCACTATGACAAGATTGCCTTAGTGCTTCAAGATTAGTATCTAAATAGCACATATTCCCTTTGTTCCATTTTGGATACAGGTAAGTCAAAGGGATTGGGCAGAAATGTTCTGAACTACAAATAAGAAGGAAGAGAGAAGTCATGTAAAGGAAGGTACAACTAAATTCAAGTGTTCACTGAAAATATGTTATGGATCTGCATGTGATAAAAGAAATTAATCCTTAAAAGTGGTAAAAGTGGGAAATTTCAATGTCTAAATTCATATGACAACTAAGAGGCTTTTAAAAAAATAATGTATTAAGGGAGTGCAAATGTAGTTCTGTGATAAAATGCTTATCTGCCATGCAGGAGACTCAGGTTTGAATCCTGATCCATGCACTTCACAAAAAACAAACAAGCAAAACAAAGCAAATAAGAAAAATGTCAATAAGTGGTGCTGCAATGACTGGATACTCATATGGACAAATAACAAAATGTAAAATATTTTGTACAGCATACAAAAAAAGAATGTATTAGTACAGCATTTCTCAACATTTTTCTTTCTCAACTCCCTATTTTTAATCCCACATATTATTTTTCTATTTAAATAGAATGAAAAAAAACTAACACTTAAGCTTATATAGAATTTGGGTTTGGTGAAGTATGAAGTCAATTTTAAATTTTACCGTAATAGAATATAGGCTTATCCAAAACAACTCAGTGAAGAGAAAAGAGTACTATATATTTCAGGATTTACTCTCTATAACAAAGGCTTAGAAATGGAAGCAAATATTTTTGAAAGCTGATGAACACACATCTCTTTTAGAAAAGGGAGCTATGACTGGCTAAAATTTATGAGACACCTAATGAAACAGTGTTTAAGTTAAATTCATTTAACGAAAACTGTTTTTCAAGTAAGCATTCAGAATAAGTAGGGCAAGAAGAATATACTATGTCACATGAACATAATTGAGGTTCTCATATGGAAGGAAATGCAATCTATCCTTCAAGACAAAGCAACTAGGCTCTATGCCATTTAGTTAATAGTTGAAATTCCTTATAAATTTAATGGATGGTTTGGGTAGCAGAATGGAAACAAACTGTAGAGCCATATATGGAACTGGACTTTCAAAACTAGCTTCTTCTCAAGAAATACTCTAAAAGGCAAATAGAATATAAAATAAATAGATAATTGCAACTAGATTAGCTGATAAAATATCTTTATAAAATGTGTCCAGTAAGAGGAAATAGAGAGAAGAGGAAAGAAAAAACTCTGAAACAAACACAAAGAAGAAACAAAATAAAATGACAGAAAAGGACAAGATTTTTCAGAGCAAAAAAGAAGACTCAGTGGATGATACAGTGCCTGCAAATGATGTCTGTTAATGATTTCACCCACTGCCAGTCACACAAACTGTTACTTCATTAAGAATTATAGTTTATAGTTTATTTTTCTGTCCCTTGTCTGGTGACTTGTTTTTACCAATAGAGTGCAATAAAAGTAAAGGTGTGCCCTTTCTAGTCTCAGATTTAACAGGCCCGACATGTTCTACATTCCTCATTTTCAGCCATAGACTACCACATAGCAAAGAACACAGGCACACCCAGATGTTAATTATTATGGCCATCCCATCAGAGGCATGAAATCTTTGAGTGATTTCATGGATTATTCTCCAGGCTACACTATCTTCTCTAGTCAAGAGCATATGTAGGAGAAATCAAATTTTGCCATGTGAATCTGACACCATGTATAATTGGCAATACCTGACACCATGTATAATTAACTATAAATTTACTGTCTTAAGCCACTAGATTATGATGTGGATTTTATACAGGAACAGACAACTTAAACAGATATCGTTTAGGGAAAGTTAATATACATGTGCACATGTATAATCACACACAGAGAAACATACACTATAATGCATTATAAAAGCATCATGATGAAAAATTGTTTGAAACATCCATGACAAAGTGTAAAACAGAAGAGATTGTATTTAGCAAAAAGAATAAATTTTGGATACAAATTGGATTTCCTATTAACAATGCTGAATGCTGTAGAAATATTCAGACATGCTAATATCCTTTGAGTAAATGATTTGGATCCCATAATAAATACCCACTAAACTTATCTGTTAGATGTAGGTTGAAGTCATGCAATTCTCTGAAAAACAAGGATCAGAAAGTATATATTTCAATTGTGAGAAGATGGCAGAGTAAAAAACCCCACAATTCAACCTATACAACAGAATAACTTGTAAACAGGAAGAAACTATGAAACAACTATTTTGAAGCTCTAGAGTTCAGTAGAATACAGTACAGAATCCAAGAAAAGGTGGGAGAAAGGGAGCAGTAAATTAAGGAAAGTTTGGAAGTAATATCTCTCCTATTTGTTGGCCCATGGGTTTTTTCCATCTGGGAAAGATTGGCTTGGAAAATCTTCTCTTGAATATCCCCCCTTCCAAAATTCACTCTCCAGGTCAAAGAAGCTTAAGATAAGGAAAGAACTGTAAGAAACTTTTGCAGTGTATATACTGAGGCAAAGTCATGTTTTACACATACTGGAGAGGGATTTCTGCATCCTGACATATAAAGGAAGCATGTGACAGCAGATGTGAAGAAGCAGAAGAAAGAAATAGTGAACTAGAAACCAGGACAATTGGAATCAGACAGTCAGAAAAATGTATATAGAAAAGAATAGAAAAAAATAAGCTGTGTTTCAAGGACTTGAGTGACAGAATGAAGCATATATGGAATTGGATCCTGACTGTCCAAGAGGTAGAAGAGAAGGGTAAAGGTGCAGAAAGGATATTTGAGGAAATAATAGCTCCAAATTTTCCAACTCATATGAAAGATCACAATTACATATACAAGAAGAAAGAAGTACTTCAAAAATAATAAATCCTAATAGCCCTATCCTGAGAAATATACTTTGAAGCATAGCAAATGCCAAAGACAAAAAGAAAAATTTGGAAGTGGTAAGGGAAAAGCAGTTCATAACAAACAAATGATTCTTTAAAAAGACTAAGATACAAGTGATCCTCAAAAAGACTCATTGCCAATTTCTCATCAAAAACTATGGAGGTAAGTAGTGAATGGTTTGATATATTTAAGATACTGAAAGAGAAAAAACATCTGTCAAAAATTCTTTATCTGGCAAAAATATCTTTCAATACTGAGGAACAGCTTAAAATATTCACACAAAAAATGACTGAGAGTGTTCATCAATAAGATATCTGTTCTACATGAATTACTAAAGAGAATTTTTCAGGTTGAAGGGAAGACAGGAAAGAGTGGTTTGAAATTGCGTGAAGTAAAGTTCCTTATTAAAGGTAACTTAAAGTGTAATTGTAAAATCCAATAGCTCTGTATCATCAGTATATAATGGCTATTTAATTTCTATGAGACAAAATACAATCTAACAGAAAAAATAATATTTCCTGATAATGGACAGAGAAAATATAAAGAGATAATATGGACAAAATATATACAAAGGGGAAACAGAGGGATATTTGAACAGAGAATGTGTAGATTGAAATGTCTAGGTTGAAAATATCACACAGTCTAAAGAAATGTAAGAAGCATTGCAGTTGGACATCCTCAAAAAGTCTCATGCTCACCCAAGTCTCTACTCTCAAGTATTTTTCCAATGTATATTCTCTTTCCCTTCATCTCCATTCATATTTTATAATCTCTAATCACCAGGCTTTTTGTACTTAATCTTTCTTGTTCCTTTTCATTTCTATTTGATGCTGTTTTCATAGCATCAATTTCCTCATACACTTCTGTTATAGGCAGGTTCATGTGTCATCTTGGTCAGGTGGTGGTGACTGTTGTCTGCTTGGGCAAGCACTGGCCTGTTTTTAGCTACAAGGACATTTCATGGACTTAAATCATGATTACGTTGGCTGCATCCACAGCTGATTGCATTTGTAGTCAGCTAATGGAAGTGTCTTTTGCAATGATAGAGGCTTAATCTAATCACTAGAAGGCATTTAAGGAGAATTCAGAAGAGAAGTCACTCTTCCTGCTTCAGCCAGTAAGCCACTCATGTGGACTTCATCCAGACCATTCATCAGAGTGGCCAGTGTTACAGCCTGCCCTATGGATTTTGGACTCTTCCATTCCCATGGTTTTCCAGCCAGCCTCTCTTAGAGTTCATTGAAGACCTTCATCAGAATTACCAGCTTGCAACCTGCCCTACACATATTGGACACAACATTGCCATGGTTGCCCAGATGGCCTCTCCTGAGAGTTTTTTGAGGACCTTCATCAGGATTACAAGCTGGAGGCCTGCCCTACAGACTTTGGACTCTAAATACCCATGGTTATGTGAGATGTTTTATAAATTTTATAACTATGCACATCTCCTGCTAATTCTGTTTCTCAAAAAAACCTTAACTAATACAACTTCCTTCTGTCTTCCATATGCTTAATTTTCTTGTTATAGTCTTTCAGTGTCTTCATCATTTTTTGTTCTTCTCCATTTCCTAGTAACAGTTTGCAAGAAAACATTGAAAAGTACCCAAACAGCTCTCATGATCACGTGAGAATTCTACAATCAATATGAAATTGTGACAATCATACTTCAAAAGTGAGAGAACAAAGGTATTGTATTGATCAATTTTTTTTACGTTGACCACCTTTGGAACAAGACCATGTTTGGCATTTATTTAGGTAGACATAACTATTTTCTATAGCCTTGTTGCAATGTATTTTGATTCTTTCATCACATATGTAGCATTAAAATGTATTAAATACTTAGTTGTCTTACAAATGAAAACATTTTACTCCTGCTTAGTAGTCATTCCCTGATTTCAATTTTTGCTGTGTCACTCTTGAATGTACTCTTCTCTTCCAAAAGAGTAGACTGGGAATAACTATATTATCATGGAAAATTGACATAACTTCTTAATTCTGAGAGTTAAAAAAGCCATGTCTTTTTTTCTGTCATCAGAACAAACCAAATGTCACTAATATTTTGTCTTCCTGCTGTATAAAATATTCTACATTCATGTACAATGAGCAAAAGTTTATTTAGTATATCAATGCACAATCTGATAATTCTCTGGGGAAATTGTCAGAAGTAAAAGTATTTCAAGTTAAATTTTCATTAATAACAGAGTAATATGATAGATATATTCTACCCAAAAAATTAAAATGTGGTTTACAAACTAGTTTTCAAGAATCCACTCTGTTCTAGAGGAGGGGTATTATTTGGTTTGATATACACTGTTATATTGCTGATACAAAATAGGAAATGCTTGATATAGTGGCATTTAAGCCAGAGATCATAGGGATGTGCAAGAAAGAAAAATCATTGAATTTGCCTCAATTCAATTTTGAAAAACTTTTTGAAAGCTACTATATACTTAATATTTTTAGTTTAATAAAGCTAGACGAAAATTATGAGCTCTCTCTATGGTAAATGTTCATCAAACAATACCTATTAGTTGCAGAAAATATGACCTGTTTATAACAAACAGAATTCAACTAAAAACAGCTAAAACATCAAAAATATAATTAAAAATAAAGACATCTTAAGAGTATAAGGAAAGAAGCCATTAGAATATTTCAAGCTTTCAAGTCAGGAAGTCTAGGAGAATTTTTTGTGGGGGGCAGGGGTTTACAGCAAGAATAAAAGTGTAGTTTGCTATGGATTTAAAAAAAATTGTGGTAGAATTATTCTTATGAACTATTTATGTACAATGGATTCTTAGAGATGTAGTAAAACAATGAAGGCTAGAGACAATAATTGCTGGCTATTTGTATCAGTGTGAGAGTTGGTTATATTCCAGCCTGTCCTTTCCTTACTCCTTTGACACAGCTTTGACTTTACTCAAGAGCCCATAGATAGCTACAGATATCTCTCTTTAGTTTCCCTGCTTCTGATTTAGTCCTTCTAATATAAAAATTCTTTCAGCACTTTAGAGATCCCTTTGGATGTAAAATTGATTTATAGACATTCAGCAGCTTCACACAACAGTTTAAAATATTTCAATACCTCTTTTATATTTGCTTGATTAAATATTAATCTGGCTCATTATTCACAGTATCCCATACCTTCCACAAGTACACCCCATATTTGGCTATCATGAAGCCTGATGGGTCAGGTATTTCACATCATCACATGTTTATTTATTGTGATGGAATAGACTCCATCAGTATTCAAAATGGCACATAACAGTGAAGCATTTAAGGATCACAGGGTTTTCTTCTGTCCCTTAGATATTTATCATGTTCAACTTTTAACATTTTGTCATGGAAAGATTTTTTCCCTGCCAAAAAAAAAGTGACTGATGTCCTTCCCGCACATGTTGGGACAAGCAGAATTATTCACACAAGAGGAAATGAAGTGTTGTTTTCTAAAGAAAATAATGCAAATAGGGGTTTTGAATAGATAGGGTTCTGGGGCTTTTTCTAAAGTGGAGAGGTTAAAATACAGAATATTAATCTTTCTCTGAATACAGAAGAATAGGTGCCATGCTAGGGTGTATTCATCCCATACTGTCTTACACTGGGCTTGTGAAACACAAGAGGAAGTGTGGTGAGGTGTAGAATGGAGAAACCATTGGTCAAGTTTTCTATAATTATTGAGGAAAGCAGCAATCTGGAGACATGTGAAGAATAAAAGAGGAAATGGTCAATAGAGAAATTCCAGAAAGAAATTTAACAATTAATATGTGTTTTTTTAAACTCCCAGCTCATCTACTGACTCTGAAACTGTAGAAAAGCCAGTAAGCTATTATAAAATTCAGTTGTTTCATCTGTAAAATAGATAAGATTCCTTATGTTGGTCTCTGTGAAGCATGGATAACAGGAAAATGTGAGATCAGTTCAAATAACTGTTACTGTGAGGAGACAGTTTGAAAGTGAAAATTGGTAAAGATGTCTCATTATGCATGAGGGCACTGCCTAGTAAAGGGTCTTGCATACGTATTCATTCAAGAGCATTTTCATGAATTAATGAATAAACAAATGCCTTCTCTGGAACTTCCAGATAAGACAATATAACCATCATGAGGATTGACAAATCAGACTTTCAACTCAGACTTCATCCTGTTTGGAATCTTCTACCACAGCTGCAACCACACCTTCTTCTCTCTAGTCCTGGACATCTTCACAGTGGTCTTCATAGGAAACACTGCCATAGTTCTCCTCATTTACCTAGACACACAATTCCACACCCCATGTACTTCCTCCTCAGTGAATTGCCCCTCATGGACCTCATGCTTATCTGCACCACACTACCCAAGTTGGCCTTCAACTACTTGTTTAGCAAAAAATCCATTTCTGTAGCAGGATGTGGAACCCAGGTATTCTTTTCTGTGTCCCTGCTTGGGGCTGAATGTTTCCTCTTGGTTTTCATGGCTTATAACCACTATGTGGTTATACAGCTCCCTCTAAAATAAACTGTTCTCATGAATCAGAAACTGTACTCATGACTATTGCTTCCTAGGTCTTGGAATCTCATGGTGGCATCATTGTGTTTGCAGCTGTTTTGTCATTCTCTTATTGCAGACCATTGGAAATTCATCACTTCTTCTGTGAGGTAGCTGCCCTTCTACCTTTATCCTACACAGATGCTTCTTTATTTGAAATATTGCTTTTCATCTGCTGTGTCCTGATGCTGAGCTTCAAGTCTTTCAAGTTGTCATATGCATGGGCTTTGGGGAAAGGCATCACTAGACTTCCAAAAGTTGCTCTTCCCCCAGCTGTGGTTGGACTCTCCTGTGGTGCTGTGATGTTAATGTACATGAGGCAAGCCTCAAACCATACTTCTAACCAGGACATGGTGATGTTGGTCTCCTATGAATCCTCACTCCCATGATCATATATGGCCTCCCTGACAAGCAGGTATCCAGTGGATTTAAGAAACTATTGAGAAACGGAAAGTTTTTGTAATTCTATTGAACACCTTTTAAATGATTTTTCTTGTAAAATGTAACATATACAAAGCAAAAAAAAAGAGGGCGGGCCACGGTGGCTCAGCAGGTAAGAATGCTTGCCTGCCATGCCTGAGGACCCGGGTTCGATTCCCGTTGCCTGCCCATGTTAAAAAAAGAAAAAAAAAAACAAAGCAAAAAAAAGAAAAAAGCAATAAGTTTCAAAGCATACTTCAACAAGTAGTTACAGAACAGATTCCAGGGTTTTTCATGGGCTACCATTCAACCATCTCAGAGTTTTCCTTCTAGCTGCTCCAAAACACTGAAGACTAAAATGAATATTAATAGAATGATTCTGCAGTCATGTTCATTTATTACATCCTATTTTCTCTGTTATATCTCCTCCTTCTCCTTGTTCTTCTCCCAATCTATATGGATCTTTGGGTAGTGTCCTTTCTGGGCTTTTCATGTTAAGAAGGGATGTCAACACTACAGGATAGGGAAATGTAATTAATTGATAATCTTGGAGAGGCTCGGCCCTCTGAGTTTCAGGACTTATCTAACCTAGGAGCCCTCTGGGAATTTTAGGTTCCAGGATGGCAAACTTAGTGCATGAAACATTTATAGAGTCTCAGGGTAAGCCTTAGGTGTTCTTTAGAGTCAACAGGTGTGATGTTGGTTGGGAATTGGCAAACCTTGGTGATTGGCACTAGTTAATTGAAACTTGAATAAGAGTAGCCTCCTGACTCCATTTGTACTCTCTTGGCCACTGATGCCTTATTTTATTACACCTCTTTTCACCCTTTTGGTCCAGAAGTATTGTTGATCTCATGGGTGTCATGGCCAGAGTCATCCCTGGGAGTCATGTCCAACGTTGTCAGGAAGACTTTCACTGCTAAATGTCATGTCCCGTGTATGGGGAGGCTAATGATTTTTCTTGAAGTGTTTGGCTTAGAGAAAGAAAGAGCACATCTGAGCAAAAAAGAAGCTCCCTGGAAGCAACTCTTAGACCTCATTGTGGATATTCTTAGCTTCTCCCCTACAGAAATAAGTTTCACAAGGTCAAGCCACAAATTCAGAGCTTGACCATTTTTATTGGGAGTCCCCAGTGTTTGAGAGGATACCCAAGACTTCGCAAATGAGAAAATTTTACAATTCCATAGATATGTATTCTCCCTTTGGGCCCTCAAGGAACTCTACCAATGCTTTCTAATTATCAGCCTGCCATAGCCTGAGTAATCCTGGTATTACTTTAAACCATAAGAAATGCATGGATTCATTCCTGTTCTGGATTATGAGTTTGAGTTGTTTAAATGAGCTATCCAAGCAGGTTGATGTAGACTATGTTCTACAGAACATTTAGGTTCTAGACATGATAAACCTCTCTACCATTGGTCCCATACTGTGGGTGGTCTAGTGTACTTACACTATTGTCTTTTAACCTGAATTCTAATTTAAAGATTGGGTTCATTTTAAACTCTAAACAAAGTCTGATCTCTTTATTGGTTCCCTCAACTGCTGTTATATACAGCTTTGCTAACATTCAGGGTTGCAGCACTCCATGTCTGGGTCTTAGGTGTCACAGAGTTTCTCCAAGTTCCAAGGAAATACCAGCTGATACACATATAACTCAGTATTTCAGAATCCAGAAACACATCTAAAATTTCTGGCTAAATGTGGCTGCTATAAGGGATTAAAGTCCAGGCTCCATTTTTATACCATTATTTTCTGAGAGAGACATTACCATATTTGTTCTTTCGGACAAGACATTTTGTCCACAAGGTTTATTAAGTTCTTTGTGTCCCTGTTGACATTCTTCCTTTTTTAAGCTGCACCACATTACATCATGTAACTGTATTACAGTTCACCATTCTGCTTCTCAGTCATTGTACTCTCCGGGTCCCTCCATCTATTGCACATCATGGATAATGTCCAAAATATGCAACCATGTCTTACAGCATCCTTGCTTGTCTGTACAATCATCAGCATTCTCAATTATAGACAATTTTCACTGGTTCATAATGAAAAAGAACTTGCAAGTGCAGTGTCATCAACTATCAAATCTGAACTATACTTTATCACTTGTCCCTTCCCCACAATTAGTTTTACCTCATAGTACTGTGGTACTGTTGATGTCTTGCTGATAACTATTGGCCATAGCATGTATTTTTAGTTTCTCCCTACATCCCTCTACTGTTGGCTCTGTCCACTATCTAACATTTGAACTAGTTCATGTGCAAATGTATTTATAATTGTAGATTTAATCAGGGAGATACATCCCCTTTCAATCATATCACGTTCAATATGACAATTTTATTTATAAAACTGCAATTAGTTACCATCACTTCTGTCCATTCCCTACCATATAGGTTCAACCTCTTTGGGTTGCCTGCCATCTATTTCTAGCTTTTGTGTATCTCTAGGTTTGCTATATTCTACAGTGTAAACTTTGAGATAACCTTTACCTGTGTCATAATAACAATATCATAGAATAGCTATCCTTTTGAGTCTGACTTATTTCACTGAGGGAACATCTTTTTTATTTCCTGTGTGGCCAGCACTCCACCAAGAAACTGGAAATACTTGAAACATTCATTCCTGATGGTCTATTTTTTCCATGTTTCTTTGTCAAATTAAAAATTTATTTATCCTTATATTATAAAACAATAATGAGCACTGTGAGCTGAATAAAAATATTAGCATACATTGCTTCACCTATATGAACTTTTCTTATGTCATTGATTTTTAGCTGTCAGTGGCACCTGATTTTAGGATACTTGCCTTTCATATCAGGTTTAAGAATTAATGGTCTTTGCCACATCCAAGGAGTAAAGGTTTGATTTGTTCCATGGTTTATGATGAAATGTTCCTTTGTTTACTGATTATTTACCTGCCAGTACTGTCTTTAGTTTCATCTCCCTTCAGCCAAGTTTATTTACTGTGTTATTCCTGAATCTTCTCAACTGCATTCTCAAGCCTGTAGATGTGGGACTTTAAGTATCAGCACATCTTTACATCAAATCTCATGCCTAAAAAATCTCTTTGAAATGTCTCATATTATAACCTCTCTTTGACAATGGATAATATTCCAGATAATAGATCTATTTGTTTTCACTGAACAAACTTCATCTCCATCATGATTATTGAAGAAATAATAGCACTATCAGTTCCTGGAACCACTAATCATAAACATTTATATAACTCATAAAATGATTGCTTAATACTTATGTCAAAAAATTATTTATGCATTACAAGATAAACTTGCAAAGGTTTAATTGAAGGTTCGTGGACCTAAATCTATTTAAACCAATGTTTTTAATGTATCACTGATACCAACTATTTGATGAAATCCTTGATGTAAGCAAACTGTCATCATGGATTGCACCTCATGTTTTTAAATCCTCTATAGGCTTTAAAGTTAAATAAAATGGTTTCCAGCTCCACGTGGGCTGCCTTGTTTTATCTGTACATAATTTTACTGAAGTGGTCATTTATTTTTAATATTCTATTTCTACTAACTGTTTTAAACTAAATTGAACTTTATCTTTCAAGCACATGTGCTATGAATTATAACCTGTTGCATCATTTAGAACATTATAAAATGTTTTGAGGCAAAAAGAACATTCTCAATACGAGGATTATTTGCTTGGATTTTGAGATAAAGTTTATACACCAGTAAAGTAAATTCAACTGGTTAACTGAACAATTCAGAGACATTTTGGAATATTTTAGAATATTCAAATAGTTCTTCAAGCATCACAACTCATTTCAAAACAATTTCTTCATTTCAAACAAAAAAGGTCATAGTAATCAGTAGTCATTTCACATTTCCTCTGCACTAGCCCCTGATTATCACTAAACTATTTTATCTCTTTGGTTTTCCTTATTCTTGATATTTCATGTAATTGAAATTATATAATATGTGACCCAGAGTGACTGGATTCTTTCACTCACCATTATGGTTTCAAGGTTTTATCAGGTTGAAGCATGCGTTAATGCTAAATTTCTCTATTTAATGGAATAATATTTAATTATAATGTTATACCACTTGTCTTTTCATTCATAAATTGATGTAAATTTCAGGTGTTTCCACTTTTTAGTTATTATGAAAAATGTTATGATGAATATTAATACGCAGATTTTTGTATGGACCTGTTTTCAAATCTCTTGAGTGGATTCATGAGTAAAATCCCATGAGTGAATTGATGAGTCATATGCTAACTCCATGTTTAATTTTTGAGGGATACAAAAATGTTTTCCACAGTGGCTGTAGATCATTTCCACCAGCAGTATATGAGAATACCAACAGCTACACACCCTCTCAAGCTCTTATTCCCCATTTTTCATGTTGCTTCTGATGTTATTTGTTTGTTTTGGTTTGGTTATAGTCATCCACCAAAATACATACAATAGAGCCTTCATCAGTTGAAATGCTTATTTCTTATATAAAACCATGGAATTGTGATAGCAGTGGGGTGAAATATTTAATGTGCTCAAAGTGAAAGAAGATTTCAACTAAAAACTAGTGGTTGTCAAGTGGTACCACATTTGTATTTGGTTTGCATTTCCATAATGACTGATGATGTTGAACAAGTTTTCATGTGCATATTTTCTACTTGTACATCTTTTGAGGAGAAATATCTATTCAAATCATTTGGAATTCATTGTTTTAGTTATTGATTTGTCAGAGTTTCTTATATATATGGATACTATACTAATATAAGAAAAATTATTTGCAAATACATGTTCACTTTCCAAGAGTGGTCTTTCCACTTTATTGATGATGTCTCTGGAATCTCAAAAGTTGTTCATTTTGATGCAGTGCAATATATCTATCCTTCTACTGTTGCTTATGCTTTTGGTGTCATGCCTAAGAAGCCATTGTCAAATTGAAGGTTTCAGGGATTTACTTTTCTCTTTTCTTTTATACAGTTTTGTAGTTTTATCTCTTGTATTTAGACCACTGTCCATTATGAGTTCTTGTATGCTGTATGATACTATGCCAACTTTATTCTTATTTTTTAACCTTTTATTTTGAAATACATTCACATTTACAGGATGCTTTCAAAAATAATACCAACTCTATAGAAAGAATTCTAAATTACCCCTACATACCTAGATCCACCAATTTTAGCATTTTGCCATATTTGTCATATTTGTATCTATTCATACATCTATTAATCCATCTAGCTCTAGCTGGCTAGCTAGCTATCATCTTACATGTCTATCATCATCTGTTTGCATAACTATTTATTTATCCAGCTGTTTTGAATGCCTGCCTGTTTTCTACATCATGTTCCTTGGGTACTTAATACTATATGTACATTTCCTAATAACAAAGATAGTCACATTTGTAACCACCTTAGGTGAAGCCATCAAGTTTAAACATTTAATATCATTATAAAGCTTACAGTCTATGTTACAATTATTTTCAAATGCACCAATAATGTTCTTTTTGAACCTTTTCCCTCTCTTGTTAGTTCTCACATTGGATTATGTATTGTATTTAATGTCATTGTTTCTTTAGTTGCTCTTTATTTTAATTGTGCAAACATATATACAGTATAAATTTTCACACCTCCACACCCCCAAGTTTTACCATTCAGTGGGTTTAATCAATCTCACAATGTTGTGGCATCATCACTACCTTCCGTTATACCTCATTCCCACTGATGCTATCTCGAGGCAACTGTACTTGAGCTCCTGTCCATATAAGATTGCTGATACTTTCTTTGTAGTTATTGATATCATGAATCTGCAACAATCACATTTGCTTTGATATCAACTGAAATTCAATAGTGTACACTGTTTATATAACATTCTGTCCCTACACCTTAATATAGTTTTGACACAAATTACATATTTACATATTAGAAGTTCAAAACCATTGATTTATCATTATATTTTATAAGTTTGTCTTTTACAGCCTGTAGGAAGAAAAAGTGGAATTATAAACCAAAAATACAATAGCACTGGCATTTTTAATTACCCATGTTGTTACCCTTACTGCAGATGTTTATTCTTATGGCCTCAGTCTGTTGTCTATATATTTTTTCCTTTCAACCTGAAAAGCTCTCTTTGGCATGTCTTGTAGGGCTAGTTTAATACTGATGAGCTCATTCAAATGTTTCTCTGTGATGTCTTAATCTCTCCCTCATTTTTATCAGACAGACTTGACAGATATAAAATCCTCAGTTGAAAACTTCTTTTACTTTCAACACTTTAAATATATTATCCCACTACTGTCACACCTCTATGGTTTTTGATAAGAAATAAGGACTTCAACTTATGGAGGCTCTATTGTATATGAAACACTGATTCACTTATATGGCTTTCACAATTCTCTATCTTTAGCATTTAACAATTTTAACATAAGAAGTCAGTGTTGATCTACTTTAGCTTATTCCAATTTGAATATCACTTCACGGCTTGGATCTGTGTACTCATGTCTTTCATTAAATTTGGGAAGACTTCAGCTATTAACTCTTTGAACTAATTCTGTTTATCTTTGTCCTTTATTTGGGATTCCCACAATGAATAGATGCATGTTTGATATGTTGCATATGTTTCCAGGGTTCAATTTATTTTTCTTCATTCTTTCTTCTTTCTCTTCCTCACACTGAATGATTTCAATTGTCTTACTTTCAAGTACATTGATAACTTCTTGGGCCAGCTCAAATTTGTTGTTGAAATACTCAAAATTGTTAAACTTCTTTTACTCTATTTGGTCTTCAACTCTTTTTGGCTGCTTTTCATTATTTCTATATCTCTATTCATATTCTCTTTCTGTTAGCTTATCATTTTCCTCATATCATTTAGTTCTTAGCCCATTTTCTTCAGTTCTTCAAACATATTTAGGAGATTTTTTTTCTGAAATCTATGTCCAGGGCATGGTCCTCTCATGAATGGATTCAAATGCTTTAATCACTTCCTTTATCTGGGTCAATTCTTTTTCTTTCTTTATATGTCTTATAATATTTTGTTTAAACCTGGACATTTTGACATTTTAATGTGGTACCGTAATTTAGACTCTGAGGCATTACTTTTTAATCCAGCTAGTAATATAAGAAAACTTTCTTTTAATATTAGTTGTTAACAAAATAAAAAGGGAAAATATACCTTTGCAGTCTTTACTAATTGACCTGTGGGTGTGCTCTCATTAAGAGATTACCCATAAAATTAGTTAATAACTCTAACTGAAACCAAAGAAGAGGGGCTTCTGTATATGTTCCTGCACTTGCATCTTGTCTTGGGCACAGTGCATGGCCTTGAGAATTGCCTTGCATGGATATGAATGTTCCCTGTTCCCTAGGGAACAGTGCTCATAGCTTGGGCACTGTAGTTTGCGTCCTATAGTTAGCAATTGTTTGTCTCAGATAGCCATGACTTGAATGCTCTCCAGAGTTTTCTGCATGATAGTGCTGTGAGCTGCTTCTACAAGCAGGACAAGTTCCATGACAGCAATCCTGTTACCCTAAGGCCACTGCCACACAGATTTGGCCAGATATATATGCTATCAATATGTGCACAAGATTTTCATTGATCCTTCTAGAACTAGAGCATGGATCTGTGCTTGGAGCACAAGCAGATTCCTTGCTGAACAGTGGAGGATAAGAAGAAGGGACAAGATGGGGCTCTATGAGATCCTACCATTTTAGTTACCCTTTTTTAGATTCAGCACTTGTTCTATTCCTGCAATAATTTAACTGTTTTGTTGTGTTTTATTTTTGAGCTCTGAGAAAGATATTCCAGCTAGTACTTGTTTGTTTTTCAGAGCTTCTATGGGAGAACAAAGCTCTGAAGTTTCTCATGTCACCATCTTTATCAGGCAAAAATTTTCTCTTTTGTATGTGTATCCAGTTGTCTCAGCACCAATTATCAAAGACACTATTTTTTACCCCACCACATTGTCTTAGAACACATCAAAATTATTATGTGTTAATACTTTTACATTGAATGCACAATGTGATGCTGTGGGCACAAATTGTTATTTGTGTTTACAGTAACAAATAAACCACATCAATATCATGAGTCAATAACACAGGGGAGGTAAAGGAAATGAGGGTATTTCTATTTTCTTGTTTACTTTCCAGAGTAATAAAAACATTGTAAAATTTGGGGTGCATGGATGGTTCAGTGTTAGAATGTTCACTTTCTATGCAGGAGATCCAGGCTCAATTCCCAGAACATGCACAGAAAATAATTGTTGGGTGCATGGGTGGTTCAGTGGCAAAATGCTTGCCTTACATGCAGGAAACCCAGGTTTGATTTCTGGACCATGCAGACCCCAAATAATTTATCCTGAGGATGTATGAGCAACTCTGTGTTGATACTGTGAACCATTGATTGTATACTTTAGATGGTTTGTATGACATGTGAATCTGTCTCAATAAAATTACATTAAAATTTTAAAAATTAATTGAACATGAAATTATGTATTTTTTCTAGACTCTTAAGTTAACTCCATTAGTCTATGTATCTTTCATTATGCCAGTACTTCACTATTTGATAGCCACAGATTTGCAGTAAGTTTGTAATTAAGGAAATGTTAGTCTTCTGCTTTGTGGTCAATATTATTTTAGCTTCCAACTTTTTATAGTTTGTGCTTATAATTTCATGTCCCTTGAATATCCGTGTGAATTTTTGTATCCACTTGTCAATTTCTACAAAAATATGAGGAATTGGGTTGCATCTATAGATCAATTTTGAGAGTATTTCCAGTTTAAAAATATTGTCTTTCGGTTTATAAATAACACACAGGTTATGCCTTTAAGCCACTTCAATTTCTTTCAGAAATGTTTTGCCATTTTTGATGTGTAGGACTTGTACTTATTTTATTAAATTTTTGATATAAATTTGTTAAATTTATTGCTAGCATAAAAAGAATTGTTTTCAGAATTCCATTTTCATGTTGCTCATCATTAATGTGAATATATTATTTTTTGGTATATTAATACTTGTCACTTGTTGGCATGTTTATAATTAGCATTTGCATTTCACTCTCTCTCCTTTTTGAAACAGTGTCATATATTTATAAACATCTCTCATGAAAATTATTTCCTTCATGATTGCATAATGCATAATTCATTCATCGCTGCTTACTTCCAAATCTATATTTTTACTGTTTAGGTCCATGAAGTCATCTGATAAGATTCTGTGGGATCATTGGGATGACTACCTGACTTTTGTATAAATAGGAATATCCTTGAAAAAACATTTGAAATCGTATTTGGGAACAATTAAGTACATGTGCAAAGCATAAGAGCTGGGCAAGCATTGGATATGCCGTATTCACTGAGAACTCTGCTCTGATTGGTTTCTTTTTATCTTTCTTTTTTCTTTTTATTTGTCTGACTGGGTTTTGAATGCACAGTGAGATGTTCTGGGAACAAATAATAATCTACAGAAGCTTTATGGTAATTGCCTCATTTTTAACTGAGGCATCTAAATTACATATTCTGGAAACAAGACAATAAATCATTGGAAACAAGACAATGCATCATTAAGAAAACATCAACATTATATAATTTATTTTAGTAAGATAATGTTAATCATCAATATTTGGAATTTGGTATTTATAGAATACTGAAAATATTTTGCAACCAGTTATTATTACTTCCAATATTGCCACTGAAATTAACTGAAGAGAGAATCTTTAAATATTCATGATTTAGTAATTTTATTCATGCCAAAATTCTTAACACTTTTTGTAAATTAATATGGGCCATGCAGACTTGGTTTTTATTTATTTTTATTAGAGAAGTTGTACATTTAGAGAAAAATCATTCACAAAACATAGATCTGCTGCATAACCACTCTACTACTGATTCCTTGCAATAGTGTGATATATTTCTTACAATTGATAAAAAGAATTATGAAATTTTACTATAGGCTATAGACCCTGGTGTCCATAAAGTTTCAGTCCTTGTATTGCATATTCCTACAGGTTCTTTTTTTAATTTTATTCTAGTAACATACATACAACCTAAAATTCCTCCTTTTAACTACATTCAACTATATTATTAAGTGCAGTTCATTACTTTCTCGATGTGCTACCATCGTGACCATGCATTTCAAAAAGTTATCATCAATGTGAACTCTGTACAATGCAAGCATTAACTCCCCATTCCCTATTCCCATTTAGCTCTGGGTAACATATATTCTAGCTTCTGACTATCAATTTTCTTTTTAAAATTATTTCATATCAGTGAGTCCATGTAATATATATCCTTTTGTGTCTTCCATATTTCACTCATCATGATGTCTTCAAGTTTTACCCATGTTGTCATATGTGTCAGGACTTCATTCCTTTATATAGCTGACTAACACTCCATTGTGTATATATACCATATTTTGTTTATTTATTTATCACTTGATCAGGCAGTTGAGTTGCTTCAACATTTTTGACAAATGTGAATAATGCTACTATGAAAATCAGTGTTTAAATATGTTAGAATCAATGCATTCAAATCATTCAGACATATACCTAGAAATAGGATTGCCAAGTCTTATGCAATTATATACTTAACTTTTTAGGAACTTCCAAACTATCTTCCAGATTGGCTGCACCAACTTAAATTCCCACCAACAATGAGTGACTGCTCCTGTTTCTCCACATCCTCTCTAATAATTGTCATTTTCAGTTATTGGAATAGTAGTCATTTCAGTGGGTCTAAATGCTAGTTCTTTGTGGTTTTGAATTATATTTCCCTAATGTCTAATGATGCTGAAATTCTTTTTATTTGCTGTCTTGTGTATCTTCTTGTTACAAATGTCTCTTTAAGTATTTTGCCCATTTTTAAATTGCATTATTTTCCTTATTGTTTTTGAGTTGTAGGATTTATATTTATATTCTGGATATTAAACCCTTATTGGACATACAGTTTCTAAATATTTTAACATTCTTTAGATAGTCTTATTATTTTCATGATAAAATCATTTTAGGCACAAATGTTGAATTAATAATTTTTTATTTCAGTGAGGTTATATTTATTTATTTCTTCTTTTGTTGCTTGTACTGTGGGTGTAAGTCTAAGAAACCATTGCCTAACATCCTGAAGATGTTTCCATAAATTTTCTTCTAATGATTTTTTGGTATGGTTAATAAATTTAGGAACTTGAGGTATTTTTAATTGACTCTTAAGCATGTTTTTAGATAAAGGCCTCCTTAACCTAATTCATTCTTTTGCTTATTCATCTCCAATTTTTCTAGCTCCAATTGTTAAAGATACTATTTTTTCCCAATTGAATGGACTTCATACCTTTGTCAAAAGTCAGTTGGATATAACTATGAAGTTTGATTTTTTAGTATCTACCCAATGGAATCAGTTTGATACCATTGTTCTATACACCTGTACAGATATATAGAATATTTATCTGTATGGGTGTGTAGAATTTGTGACAGTAACATGCCATTTTGTTTACTGTGACTTTGTAATAAGTTTAAAATCAGAAAATGAATTCTCCAACTTCTTTGTTTTTAATATGGCTTGACTATTTGGGGTCCATTGCCCTTCCATATAAATGTGAGGACTGGCTTTTCCACTTCTATAAAGAATGTTGATGGAATATTGATTGAGATTCATTAAATCTGCAAATTGCTTTGGGTAGAACTGACATTTTAACAATATTTAGGTTTCCAGTCCATAAACAGAGACAGTCTCTCCATTTATTTAAGTACTTAATCTCTTTTTAACAATGTTTCATAGATTTCTGCATACAAATCCTTTATATTCCCAATTAGTTTTAGTCATAGCTCTTTTATTCTTGTAGTTTTTATTATTATTATCATTGTTATTTTGGCATGGGCAGGCACTAGGAATCGAACCTAGTTCTCCAGCATGGCAGATGAAAATTCTGCCACTGAGCCATTTTCTAGCTATTTTTGTAAAAGGGATTTTTCCTGATTTCTTAACATTGTTCATTACTTGTGTGTAGAAACACTACTGATTTTTGCATGTTGATCTTGTACATCACCACTATTCTGAATTCATATATTATTTAGGATTTTTTAGGATCATGTCACCTGCAAATAGGGAAGATTTCACTTATTCTTTTCCAAATTAGATGTCTTTTATTTGTCTCTTTTGCTTAGTACTTGCATCTATAACTTCCAGAACAATGTTCAATGACAGCAGGGTGATGAAAGTGGGCATCCTTGTCTTTTCCCTGACCCTAAAGCTCTTATCAAGGAGCGATACTGAATTTTATCAAATGCCACTTTTGCCTCAATTTAGATATTTTGTTTTTTTCTTCATCCTGTTAATGTGGTGTACTACATAATTTATTTTCTTATACTGAACCATGCTTGCACAAGTGAGATAAGCCACATTTATCATGGTGTGTAATTCCTTTAATGTGTAATTGGCTTCAGTTTTCTAGTATTTTCAGGGTATCTGCATCTATATTCATAAGGAATTTTGGTCTGTAGTTTTCTTTCCTTGTCCTGTCTTTATCTGTCTTTGATATGAAGATGATATTGGGCTGATAGGATAAGTTCCTTCCTTTTTAATTTTTGGAAGAGTTTGAGTGTAATTCTTCTTGGGATGTTTGGTAGAACTCATCTGTGAAGCCATCTAGACCTGGGCTTTTCTTTTTTTGGAGGTTGATGATGATGAATGATTCAATACCTTTACTTGTAATTTATCTCCTGAGATCTTCTATTTCTTCTAGAGTCAATGTAGGTTTTCTTGTGTTTCTAAGAATTGGTCCTCTTCATCTAGGTTATCTAATTTGCTAGCATACAGTTATTCATAGTATCCTCTTAAAATTCCTTTTATTTCTTAAGAATTATTGGAGAGGGGGGCCAAGATGGCGGCTTAGCAAGGTGCACATTTTAGTTCGACCTCTAGAACAACTACTAGATAACCAGAAACAATACAGAATAGCTCCTGGAACCACGATAGTGACCGAACACACAGCGCGCCCAGAACTGGAGCAGCTTAGACTGACGGCAACTCGCCGGATCTGTGAGTTCCCCAAAGCCATGGCGGCCGGCAGCCGGCAGCCGGCGCCCCTCCCCCATAGGCGGCTTTGCAGAGAGAAAGGAAACAGTAGCAGGGACTGAGTCCAACCAAGCACCAATTGCGGCATTAATAAACAAATTCTGATTACGAAAAATAGGCCCCCAGCTCACGCGAAAACGGGCAAGTCAGAAGTCGCTTATTGGGCTAACCGAAAAAGAGGAAAGGGGACAAAACGGGGGTTTTTGTGGC
>PVIY010024482.1:0-37979 GCA_004026745.1 Myrmecophaga tridactyla
TCATATATACCTAGAGCCCTTCTCCCTCAACCATACTCACATTCAACTTCATTCAGTGTACTTATATTATCATGCTACCATCAGGTAGTATTGTGCTATCCATTAAGTACCTGAAACTGTTGAACTGTGTTCCACTAGACTTGATTCTTGAAGAAGACCATATAATTATGTAGCTTTTAAAGTATAAATGTGTGATTGTGACCATCTTGTGTCTGATGCTTTTTTTATCCAGATATGGCTTCTTGAGGAACCACCATACTGCCTTCTAGAGCAGTTGTATCATTGTACATTCCCACTAACAGTGGATACATGTGCTTCTTTCTCCACATCCTCTTGTCATTTCTGTTTTTTTGATAATGATCATTTTAGTGGGTGTCAGATGATATCTCTTTGTGGTTATGATTTGCATTTCTCTAATAGCCAGTGAGGTTGAGCATCTTTTCATATGTTTTTTTTTTGTTTGTTTCTTTTCACGGGCAGGCACTGGGAATCAAACCCGGGTCTCCATTATGGCATGCAAAAACTATGCCACTGAGCCACCGTTGTACTGCCCTCATTTATTTTTGAGCCATTTGTATTTCCTCTTCTGAAAAATGTCTGTCCAGTATTTTGCCCCTTTTAAAATTGGACTGTTAGTCTTTTTGTTGTTGAGTTGTAGAACCTCTTTATATTCTGAATATTAAACCCTTACAACATATGTGGTTTCCATATATAGTCTCCTATTGGGTAGGCTGCCTTTTTACTTTCCTGACAAATTCCTTTGATGTGCAAAAGTGTTTCAGTTTGAGGATATCCCATTTATCTATTTCCTTTTTCATTGCTTGTCCTTTGGTGTTAAGTCTAGGAAACCACCTCCTTCTTAACAAGATTTATAAGATATTTCCCTATATTTTCTTCTAGAAGTTTTATGGTCTAATGTTTAGGTCTTTGATTCATTTTAAGTTAATTTTTTGTATAAGTTCTGAGATAGGGGTCCTTTTATTCTTTTGGGTATGGATCTCCAGTACTCCAGACACTGTTTATTGAAGAGGCTGCACCGTCCCATTTGAAATTGCTTGACCTCTTTATCAAAAGATCAGTTGTCTGTAGATGAGAGGGTCTATTTCTGAACACACAGTTCAATCCCATTGGTCAGTATATCTCTTTTTATGCTAGTACTATGCTGTTTTGACCACTGTACCTTTGTATTATACTTTTAACATCATGTAGTTTGAGATTTCCCACTTCATTTTTATTTCTCAATATATTTTTAACTATTTGGAATACTTTACCCTTTCAAACAATTTGGTTATTGGTTTTCCTATTTTTGTGAAGTAAGTTGTTGAAATTTCAGTTGGTATTGCATTACACTGATAAATCAGTTTGGGTACAGTTGGCCTCTTGACAATATTTGTTCTTCCAGTCCATGAACACAGTATATCTGTCCATTTATTTAGGTCTTCTTTGATTCTTTTCACATTTTCTTGTAGTTTTCTGTGTATAGGTCTTTTGTGGCCTTGGTTATACTTATTCTTAAATATTTAATTGTTTTGGTTGCTATTGTAAGTTGAATTTTTTTCTTGTTTTCTTTCTCAGATTGCTCATTATTAGTGTGTGGAAACACGACTGATTTTTGACTGCCACTTTGCTGTACTCATTTATTAGCTGTAGTAACTTTGTCGTAGATTTTTCAAGATTTTCGACATGTAGTAACATGTTATGTGCAAACAGTGGAAGTTTTACTTCTTCCTTTCCTATTTGGAAGCCTTTTTTTTCCTCTTGTCTAATTGTTATATCTAGTACTTTCAGCACTATGTTGAAAAATAGTGGTGACACTGAATGTCCTTATCTGGTTCCTCATCTCAGAGGGAAAGCTTTCAGTTTCTCCCCATTGAGTATGATGTTAGCTGTGTGTTTTAACTTGAACTTGTTAGGTAAACCTAGCAAAGGTCCCTCAATTTTATTGATTTTCTCAAATAATCTGCTCTTTGTTTTGTTGGTTTTCTGTATTTTCATGTTCTCAATTTCATTTATTTCTGCTGTAATCTTCGTTATTTCTTTCCTTCTGTTTGCTATGGGATTAGTTTCCTGTTCTTTCTGTACTTTTTCCAGTTGAAAAGTTAATTCCTTGATTTTTTCTCTTCCTTCTTTTTTTAAATGCAGTTTTATTTAAATATATTTGCATACCATATAATCATCCAAAGTGTACAGTGGTTCATAGTGTCATTGCGTAGTTGTGCATTCAGCACCACAAATTTTGAACATTTTCATTACTCCAAGAATATATATAGAAGAATAAAAATAAAAGTGTACAAAATGCTGGAGACCTGGGTTTAATTCTTGGTGTCTGTCCGTGGGAAAAAAAAAAGAGCGTGCAAGAACACCCAGAACAGCCCATGTCCCTTGTTCTAGTTTGGTAGCTGCTGGAATACAATATACCAGAAATGCAATGGCTTTTAAAAAGGGGAATTTATAAGTTGCAAGTTTATACTTCAAAGACCAAGTAAATGTCCCAATTAAAACAAGTCTATAGAAATGTCCACTATAAGGTATCCAGGGAAATATACCTTGGGGTTCAGGAAGTCCGATGACGTTCAGCATTTCTCTCTCAGCTGGGAGGGCACAGGGTAAACATGGTGTCTGCTGGCTTTCTGTCCAGGTGTCTTGCTTCCAGAAGTTCTCTGGGAGGCATTTTCCCTCTTCATCTCCAAAAGTCACTGGCTCCGATGCCTGCCCATGCAAAAAAAAAGAATCACAGTCACATTGTGGATTCTCTGCTTTGTGGTTCTGCAGCGTTCTGAAGCTTTCTCCAAAATAATTCCTTTACAGGATTCCAGTAAACTAATCAAGACCCACGTAGAATGAGTAGAGACACGTTTCCATCTAATCAAGTTTAATACCCTCATGATTGAGCCATACCCCTGTGGAGATAATCCAGCTCTACATTTTCAGGCAGTTCCCTCCAGCCTCTCCGTTATACCTTAACTAAAAGGTGATATCTGTCTAATGCATAAGAATAACCTCCAGGATAACCTCTCAACTCTGTTTGGAATCTCTCAGCCATTGACACACTTCATTTTGTCTCATTTCTCTCTTCCCCCTTTCGGTTCAGAAGGATTTCTCAATCCCTTGGTGCTGAGTCCCAGCTCATTGTAGGATTTCTGTCCCACAATGCCAGGAAGGTTCAGAGCCCTGGGAGTCATGTCCCATGTAGAGAGGGGGAGGGCAGTGAGTTTGCTTGTTGTGTTGAGCAACAAAACATCTGAGCAACAAAAGAGGTTCTCTTGGGGGTGACTCTTAGGCCTAATTTTAAGTAGGCTTAGCCTATCCTTTGTGGGTTTAAGTTCATTTGAACAAACCCCAAGATTGAGGGCTCAGCCTATTGCTTTGGTTGTCCCCACTGCTTGTGAGAATATCAAGAATTCTCCACTTGGGGAAGTTGAATTTTCCCCCTTACCCACCATTCCCCCAAGGGGAATTTGCAAATAATTTTTTATTCACTGTGCAAATCCATTTGGGATTTATCGAGGCATCATTCTGGACAAACCTATAAAATCTCATGCCCTACTCAAGGTTCCATTTATGGTGTTCAATTAAGCTGTCCACATAAGTTATATTAGGAAATGCACTAGTCAAAATATAAATTTTGTACCAAATAAACATTTTTTTGCTTTAGTCTCACACATAAGTTAAAGTTTTAAAATATTAATTATCTATTTTCAACACCCTGTATTCCTCATGCAAAACGTTTATAAATTTGTACATTTAGTCACTATCATTGTACACTCTAGGCATGCCTAGATTATACCATCTCAGTCTTTATTGTATATCTTTCCTTCTGATTTCATTTGTGCCCCTAGGCCTCCTCCTTCTGTCATTCTCACATTCAGCTTCATTCAGTGTTCTAACATTATTGTATTGCAGTTAGATATCCATTTCTGAATTTTTACAGTCAGTCCTGTTGCACAATCTGTATCTATCCCTTCAGCTCCAATTACCCTATATCTACCCTATTTCTATCTCCTGATGGTCTCTGTTACCAACTGAAATTCATTCACTAATGTCAGTTCATATCATTTAGACCATACAGTATTTGTCCTTTTATTTCTGGTTAATCTCACTTAGCATAATGTCCTTAAGGTCCATCCATGTCGTTAAATACTTCACAACTTTATTCTGTTTTATAGCTGCATAATATTCCATCATGTGTACATACCATAGCTTGTTTAGCCATTTGTCTGTTGATGGACATTTGGGCTGTTTCCATCTTTTGGCAATTGTAAATAATGCTGCTATAAACATTGGTGTGCAAATATCCATTTGTGTTCTTGCTTTTGTGTCCTCTAAGTAGATAGATAGCAGTGGTATTGCTGGGTCATATGACAGTTCTATACTTAGCTTCCTGAGCAACCACCACACTGCTTTTCACAGCGGTTGTACCATTTGACATTTCCACCAACGGTGGGTAACTGTACCTCATTCTCCATATCCTCTCCAGCACTTGTTGTTTTCTGTTTTATTGTTAATGGCTGTTCTGGTGGGTGTGAGATTCTATCTCGTGGTTTTGATTTGGATTTCCCTAATAGCGAGGGAAATTGAGCATCTTTTCATGTGCCTTTTGGCCATTTGCATTTTCTCTTCTGAGAAAAGGCTGTTCAAATCTTTTGCCCATTTTGTAATTGGGTTGTTTGTCTTTTGTTGTTGAGTTGAACAATCTCTTTATATATTCTGGATACTAGACCTTTATCTGATACATCGTTTCCAAGTATTGTCTCCCATTGTGTAGGCTCTCTTTTTACTTTCTTGGCGAAGATCTTTGATGCACAAAAGTGTTTAATATTGAGGAGTTCCCATTTATTTATTTTTTCAGTGCTCATGCTTTGGGTGTAAGGTCTAGGAAACTGTTTCCTAGTATTAAATTCATAAGATATTTCCCTGCATTTTCTTGTAACAGTTTTATGGTCTTAGAGCTAATGTTTAGGGCTTTGATCCATTTTGAGTTAATTTTTGTATAGGATGTGAGATATGGCTCCTCTTTCATGCTTTTGCATGTGGATATCCAGTTCTCTAGGCACCATTTATTGAAGAGACTGTTCTGTCCCAAGTGAGTTAACTTGACTGCGTTATCAAAGATCAGTTGTCCATAGATGAGGGGGTCTGTATCTGAACACTCTGTTCTGTTCCATTGGTCAGTATATGTATCTTTATGTCAGTACCATTCTGTTTCGACCACTGTAGCTTCATAATATACCTTAAAGTCAGGTAGCATGAGATCACTGACTTCACTTTTCTTTCTCAGGATACTTTTAGCTATTCGGGGCACCCTGCCCTTCCAGATAAATTTGGTTATTGGTTTTTCTATTTCTGAAAAGTAAGTTTTTGGGATTTTAATTGCTATTGCATTGAATCTGTAAATCAATTTAGGTAGACTTGACATCTAACTATATTTAGTCTTCCAATCCATGAACACTGTATGGCCTTCCATTTATTTAGGACTTCTGTGATTTCTTAAGACAATTTCTTGTAGTTTTCTTTGTATAGGTCTTATATCTTTAGTTAAATTTATTCCTAAATACTTCATTCTTTTTGTTGCAGTTGTAAATGGAATTTTTTTCTTGATTTCCTCCTCAGATTGTTCATTAGTAGTGTATAGAAACACTACAGAATTTTGAGTGTTGATCTTCTAACTGCCACTTTGTTGTACTCATTTATTAGCTCTAGTAGTTTTGCTGTGGATTTTTCAGGGTTTTCAACATATAGTATCATATCATCTACAATCAGTGAGAGTTTAACTTTTTCCTTTCCAATTTTGATGCCTTGTATTTCTTTTTCTTGTCTAATTGCTCTGGCTAGAACTTCCAACACAGTGTTGAATAACAATGATAGTGGACATCCTTTTCTTGTTCCTGATCTTAGGGGGAAGGTTTTCAGTTTTTCCCCATTGAGGAGGATGTTAGCTGTGGGGTTTTCAATATTCCCTTTATCATGTTGCAGAAATTCCCTTCTATTCCTATCCTTTGAAGTGTTTTCAACAAGAAAGGATGTTGAATTTTGTGAAATGCCTTTTCTGCATCAGTCTATGATCATGTGGTTTTTCTGCTTTGATTTGTTAATATGATGTATCACATTAATTTATTTTCTTTTGTTGAACTATCCTTGCATACTTGGGATGAGTCCTAGTTGGTCATGGTGTATAATTCTTTTATTGAGCTTTTGCATTCGATTTGTAAGAATTTTGTTGAGGATTTTTGCATCTATATTCACTAGAGAAATTGGTCTGTAGTTTTCTCTTCTTGTAATATCTTTGTCTGGCTTTGGTATGAAGGTGATGTTGGATCCTTAGAATGAGTTAGGTAGCTTTCCCTCCTCTTCAATTTTTCTGAAGAGTTTGAGCAGTATTGGTACTAATTCTATTTTGAATGTTTGGTAGACTTCACATGTGAAGCCATCTGGTCCTGAACTTTTCTTGTTGGGGAGCTTAATGATTGATTCAGTTTCTTTACTTGTGATTGGTTTATTGAGGTCGTCTATCTCTTCTTGAGTCAGTGTTGGTTGTTCATGCCTTTCTAGGAAGTTGTCCCATTTCATCTACTTTTTGAGGTTATTAGCATAAAGTTGTTCATAGTATCCTCTGGTTACTTCCTTTATTTCTGTGGGGTCAGTGGTAATGTCTCCTCTTCCATTTCTGATTTTATTTATTTGCATCCTCTCTCTTCTTTTTGTTAACTTCGCTAAGGGTCCATCTATCTTACAGATTTTCTCCTAGAACCAACTTCTGGTTTTGTTGGTTTCCTTGATTGTTTTCATGTTCTTAATTTCATTTATTTCTGCTCTAATCTTCATTATTTCTTTCCTTTTGCTTGCTTTGGGATTAATTTGCTGTTCTTTCTCTAGTTCTTCCAAGTAGACAGTTAATTCCTTGATTTTTGCTCTTATTTTTTGATATAGGCATTTAGGGCAATAAATTTCCCTCTTAGCACTGCCTTTGCTGCATCCCATAAATTTTGATATATCATGTTTTCATTTTCACTTGCCTCGAGGTATTTACTGATTTCTCTCTTGTAATTTCTTCCTTGACCCACTGGTTATTTAAGAGTGTGTTGTTGAGCTTCCATATGTGTTCTAGTTTGCTAGCTGTCAGAATGCAATATACTAGAAACGGAATGGCTAACAATGAGAATTTAGTAAGTTCCCAGTTTACAGTTCCAAGGCCGAGAAAATGTCCCAGTTAAAACAAGTCCATAGACATGTACAATTTAAATGATACCTTGGTTCAAGAAGGCCAACGATGTTCAACATTCTCTCTCAGCTGGAAGGGCACGTGGCGAACATGGCAGCGTCTGCAGGCTTTCACGTGGCTCTGCCAAAAAGGATTTTCTCCAGAATGTTTGCTCTTTTAAAGGATTCCAGCAAGCAACTCCACCTTCAGTGGGTGGAGACACACCTCCGTGGAAATCATCTAATCAAAAGTTACCACCCACAGTTGGGTGGGTCACATCTTCATAGAAACAAATCAAAATGCTCCCACCCAGCAATATTGAATGAGGATCAAAGGGCATGGCTTTTCTGGCCTCCACCACAGATTCAGACCGGCACAATATATTTGTGAATTTTCTGGCATTCTGTCTATTATTGATTTCCAACTTCATTCCATTATGATCTGAGAAAGTTTGGTTCACCATTGCTGTCCCAGGAACTGTTTATTAGTCATCAGAATATTTTCTGTACAGTTTTCTTAGGGCTCCAAAGTCAGCATCCTTGAGAGCTGAGTGAGCATTGACCAACCTGCCTAAAACTACAGAGGCAGAACTTTCTCACAGTAAGGCCAGAATAGATAAGATGCATACAGGCTGGACCTCATTTCACAGGAGACCAGGGGGCCGTGCCTCAAAGGTTATTCTGATGTGGCTTTGCCAACAGTGAGAGGCCTGCTTCTGGGCCCCAACAACATCTATTTGGATCTGTTCTATCTGGGGTACGCTGTACCTCTTGGATCTGTAATTTTAAGTCTTTCATATGAATTGAGAAATTTTCAGTGATAATTTTCTCCATTAGTTTTTCTCCTCCTTTTTCCTTTTCTTCTCCTTCTGGGGTACCCACAACACATATTTTTGTGCGCTTCATGTTGTCATTCAGTTCCTTGTGTCCCTCCTCATATTTTTCTGTTCTTTTACCTGTATTTTCTTGAGCTTGTTGGATTTCAGATGTTCCATCCTCCAGTTCACTAATCATATCTTCTGCCTCTTGAAGTCTGACATTGTAGGCTTCCATTGTTTCTTTTTTTCATCTCTTCTGTTGTGCCTTTCATTCCTATAAGTTCTGCGATTTGTTTTTTCAGACTTTCGATTTCTTCTTTTTGTTCATTCCTTGCCTTCTTTATATCCTCCCTCAATTCATTGAAATGTTTTTTAATGTTTTTAATTAATTAAAAGAAATTTAACAAACCGAATAAAACATTAATATATATAATCAGTAATTCACAATATCATCACTGAGTTGCATATTCATCATTTCTTAGAACATTTGCATCAATTCAGAAAAAGAAATAAAAAGACAATAGAAAAAGAAATAGAACGAAAACAGAAAAGAAAAAAAAAGATTATACCTACCATACCCCTTACCTCTCGCTTTCATTGATCACTAGCATTTCAAACTAAATTTATTTTAGCATTTGTTCCCCCTATTATTTATTTTTATTCCATATGTCCTACTCGTTTGTTGACAAGGTAGATAAAAGGAGAATCAGACACAAGGTTTTCACAATCACACAGTCACACTGTGAAAGCTACACCATTATACAATCATCATCAAGAAACCTGACTACTGGAATACAGCTCTACATTTTCAGGCAGTTCCCTCCAGCCTCTCCATTTCCTCTTGGATAACAAGGTGATATCTACTTAATGCGTAAGAATAACCTCCAGGATAACCTCTCGACTCTGTTTGGAATCTCTCAGCCATTGCCACTTTGTCTCATTTCACTCTTCCCCCTTTTGGTCGAGAGGATTTTCTCAATCCCTTGATGCTGGGTCTCAGCTCATTCTAGGGTTTTTCTCAGTCCCTTGATGCTAAGTCCGAGTTCATTCTCGGATTTCTGTCCCACGTTGCCAGGAAGGTCTGCACCCCTGAGAGTCATGTCCCACGTAGACAGGGGGAGGGTGGTGAGTTTGCTTGTTGTATTGGCTGGAGAGAGAGGCCACATCTGAGCAACAAAAGAGGTTCTCTTAGGGGTGACTCTTAGGCCTAATTTTAAGTAGGCTTGACCTATCCTTTGTGGGGTTAAGTTTCATATGAACAAACCCCAAGACTGGGGGCTCAGCCTATAGCTTTGGTTGTCCACACTGCTTGTGAGGATATCAAGAATTCAGCTTGGGGAGGTTGAATTTTTCCCCCGTTCTCACCATTCCCTGAAGGGGACTTTGCAGATACTTTTCCGCTCACTGATCAAATCACTCTGGGATTCATTGGGGCATCACTCTGGACAAACCAACACCTACTACTATATTTTATTCATCTGTCCATACCTTGGATAAGGTAACATCATCCACAAGGTTTTCACAATCACGTGGTCAAATTATAGATGCTACATAATTGTACAGTCATCTTTAAGAATCAAGGCTACTGGATTACAGTTCAGCAGTCTCAGGCACTCCAATACATCATAAGCTAAAAAGGGTTATCTATACAATGCACATGAATAACCTCCAGGATAACTTCTTGACTCTGAAATCTTTTAGCCATTGAAACTTTATTGTGCCTCATTTCTCTGTTCTCCCTTTTGATCAAGACAGCTTTCTCAATCCCATGGTGCCAGGTCCCAGCTCATCGCAGTAGTCCTGTCCCACAGTGCTAGGGAGATTTACACCCCTGGGAGTCATGTTGCACTTAGGGGAGAGGGCAGTAAGTTCACCTGCTGAGTTGACTTAGAGAGAAAGGCCACATCTGAGCAACAGAAGAGGTTCTCTGGGGGAGACTCTTAGGCATAATTTTAAGTAGGCTTAGCTTTTCCTTTGTAGGAATAACTTTCATAGGGATGAGCCCCAAGGTTGAGAATGCAGCCTGTTGAATTGGTTGTACCCACTCCTTGCAAGAATATCAGGAATTCCTCACAGAGGAAATTTAATATTTCCTCCCTTCTCCCCAGTCTACCAAGGGGACTTTGCAAATACTTTTTTTTATTCTCTGCCCACAGTATTCTGGGATGGATCGGGGCATTACACTCACATGTACAAAACAATAAAATCTCACACCCCATTCTAGATTCCATGTAATTATTGTGTTTAAATAAACTGATCATACATGTTAAATTAGATAATGTGCTACCAAAAATATTAATTTTGCACCAAATAAACGTCTCTTCCTTTAGACTTGCATAGAGTTGAAGTTTTAAAATATAGACCATATCATCCTTTACCCTGTATTCTGATTTACCTTAGTCGTATCCATATTAGCTTTATTCAAATCTCTAGTTGAAGTCTGATCACTTTTTCAACATTTTTTTATCAGTTGCTATATGTCTCCCTCATTTTTGAGAGAGAATCTCACTGAATATAAACTTCTTGGTTGGTAGTTGTTTTCTTTCAGCACTTCGAGTATTTCACCCAACCCACTGCCTTCTTGCCTTGTGTTTTGATGAGAAATAGGCACTCAGTCTAATTGGGACTCCATTATATGTAACATGTTGCATTTCTCTTGCAGTTTTTAGAACTCTCTACTGTCCTTTGCATTTGATAGTGTAATCAGTATATGACAGTCTGTATTATTCTTCATGTTTATACTGTTTGGTGTTCTCTAAGCCTCTTGGATGTATATGTATATATCTTTTGCTAGTTTGGGAAGTTGTCTGTTCCTCTCTCTTTTCTCCTTCTGGGATTTCTATAATGCATATATAGGGGTACTTGATGGTGTTGCATAGCTGTGTTAGGCTATTTTTTCAATTTTATTGAGCTCTATTAATGTGTAATAGAAGCCATTTGAAGCATATAATCACCGTTTCACAATACTTCCACTGCAGTAACCTTTTTAAAATTTATCTCTTTAGGCTCATATAGTTCATTCATTGTTTTCCTGATATTCTTTAATTTTTTCTCTGTACTTTACTTCATCTTGAATATTTGAAAGATAATTTTTTAAAATGTATTTTTTTGGTACGTCTACATTGTTGTCTTTATTGTTTTCTCTATTTTTTGCCTCTTTTTTTGGATGAGCCATCATTTCTTGTTAATTTTGTTGTTCTCTTTTTTTGTGCACTGTACATTTTAGTATTTTAAAATGTTAACTCTGGAATCTATTCCATGGGATGTTTGGTCCTTGATTTTGTAACCAGCTGGTGCTAAGGCAGAGGTTTTCTTTTTCTTTGGTTTTATTAATTAAAATTAAAAAAAAATCAACATACAATATGAACACTTTTTTTCCATCACATAGTTGTATATTCATCATTATGATCATTTCTTAGAACATTTGCATCAATTCAGAAAAAGAAATAAACAGAAAACAGAAAAAAATTCATGCATACCATACCCCTTACTCCTACCTTTCATTGACCACTAGCATTTCAATCTACTAAATTTATTTTAACATCTGTTCCCCTATTATTTATTTATTTTTAATCTATATGGTTTACTTGTCTATGGTAAGGTAGATAAAAGAAGCATCAGACACAAGGTTTTCACAATCACACGGTCACATTGTGAAAGCTATATCATTATACAATCATCTTCAAGAAACATGGCTACTGGAACACAGCTTGACATTTTCAGGCAGTTTCCTCCAGCCTCTCTGTTAGGATGATATCTATTTAATGCATAAGAATGACCTCCAGGATAACCTCTTGAAGATGTTTGGAATCTCTCAGCCATTGACACTTATATTAAGACAAAAATTTTCTTGAGCTTCAGCCCTCCTTTCAGGGCGGTCTGCCCAAAGCGAATGCAATGTGCAGTGTTTTCCTTTTCTTTTTGGGCGACTATCTTGTCTTGGGGCTTTGCTTGTTAGCTGTTTTGGAATTCCCCTGTTTATAGGCATTTTTCTTGTCCCTTCTGTTTGCCAAGAGACACACCTCCCTTTTTCCTGGGTATTTATGCTGGGAGGCCTTTGTCTCAGATTGATCACCTCTAATGTTTTTTTTACACTCTTTTCGTTGTATCACGCTACTTTTGACTGTAGGGCAAATTCTGGAAGGACATTCGCCCCAGAGAGGACTTTCCCAAATCAGTCTTTCCCAGCCAAAACCAGGTCAGATATCCATGAAGAGGGCACATACTGGCTCCCAGGTGCCCTGGGGAGGGGATCAGAAAGAACACCTAAAATTTCTCCAGTGGCTCCCCAAAGCTGAGCTTTCCTGGTCTCCCCAACAAATGCAGCCCTTCAGCTAACTGTCCCCTGCAATATGAGGAAGCACTACACCTCCTTAAATCTCTGCCACCTCCTCCCTTACCTGAGGAGTGTTGAAACAATGGCTGCTGCTTCCTTTTTCAGGGCAGCGTTGAAACAGTGCTGCTACCACTTTTGTCCAGAGTAGGGTTGAAATAATGGCTGCTCTTAGAGCTAATTCAAATTAACTATAAAGGGTGTTAGCAGATATCAGCTGTGCCCAGACTTGTTCTTGGGGTGGAGGGTTTTTCTATTCTTGTCTGTCATCTGCAGCTAGCCAGGGACTGGACCCCACAGTGGCTTGCTGAGAGGATGGGGCATGGATGCCATTAGCTGCTATTCAGAGAGAGCAATTTATAGTTCTTGAGGGTGAGACCCAGCAGGTTGAAAGACTTTCCTGTGAAGTCTCTGGACTCTGTTTTTCTTATCCTGCCCAGTATGTGGCGCTTGTCTGCCTGCGGGTCCCACCAGCATAAGATGATGTGGTACCTTTAACTTTGGCAGACTCTCCCTGGGTTCTGGGGGGTGCTCGCAGCCGGTCCAGCTGGTCCAGACTGGGGTACGCTGTGTGTCTGGTCACTGATGTGGCCCCAGGAGCTGTTCTGTACTGTTTCTGGTTATTTAGTAGTTGTTCTGGAGGACGAACTAAAATGCGCACGTTGTTAAGCCGCTGTCTTGACCTGGAAGTCGAAAATGAATCAATTTATAGTTCTTTACTGTAATTTATCTGCCTCTTCCCTGGATGCTGTACAGTGTTCTTCTGGCCCTTGGACTTTAAAAATAGTTGTTTTAGATAGTTCCTGCCTGTTTAATAGTTGTTTTGGTGGGAGGACTGAGTCCTGGCATTCCCTACTCTCCCAGCTTCCCTGAAGTTCCCCACCTTCGTTTTTTTTTTTTACATATAGACATCCAGTTTTCCTAGCTTCATTTGTTGAAAAAACTGTTCTTTCCCAGTTGAGTGTATTTGTTAACCTTGTCTAAAATCAGTTGACTAAAGATGTGAGAGTTTACTTCTGAACTCTCAAATAATTTACATTTACCTTTTTGTCTGTCTTTATTCTGGCACCATGCTCTTCTTTTTTAACTTTTTTTTTGTTTATTTTTAAAAATTTTTTAATTAATTTTGAATTAAAAAAATATGACAAGAAACGCAAACATTCTTTTTTTAAACTTTTTAATTGTGTAATATAACATAAATACAAAGGAAAGAAAGAAAAAGCAATAGTTTTCAAAGCAGTCTTCAACAAGTAGTTACAGGGTAGATCCCAGAGTTTGTCATGGCACTACCATAAGATCCTCAGATTTTTCCTTCAACCATGATCTTTTTATTACTGTGGCTTTGTAGTAAATTTTGAGATTTGGAGCTGTGAGTCAGTCCCCATGTTCATTCTTTTTAGAGATAGATTTGGCTATTCAGGGTCCCTTACCCTTCCATATAAATTTGATGGTTGACTTTTCTATTTCTGCAAAAAAGACTATTGGAATTTTGAGTGGAATTGTGTTGAATCTTTAAATGGCTTTGGGTGGAATTGACATTTTAATGATATTTAGCACTCCAGTGCATGAACATGAAATGTCTTTCCATTTATTTAAGTCTTCTTTGACTTCTTTTAGCAATGTTTTATAGTTTTCTTTGTACAAGCGCTTTATATCCTTGGTTAAATTTATTCTTGTATAGTTCATTCTTTTAGTTGCTATTAATTTTTTTGTGATTTTTTAATTCTGATTGTTGTATAAGAACAGTACTGATTTTTGCTTGTTGATCTTATACCCTGTCACTTTACAGAATTCATTTATTTAGGTCTAGAGGCTTTGTTTTGTATTTTTCAGGTTGTCTGGATATCAGATCATATCATCTATAAATAGGGAACATTTTACTTCTTTCCTTCCTATTTGGGTGCCTCTTGTTTCATTTTCTTGCTTAATTGCTCCTGGAACTTCCAGTACAAAGTTGAATAACAGTGGTAACAGTGATGGTGATTGATAACAAACTTAGCTCATGCTAGCTTTGGCAGAGAGAGAAACATTGGGAGACTCTTTAAATACAGAAAGATCAGGGGTGTTACTGGGCCTCAGAGGCACATAGAATCAGATCTGGAATACTTTTTCACCTCGCGCCTCTTCTGCTTCTTGCTTTATTGAGGCTTTATTTCTTCTGTCACTACCACTTCTTAAAAGGCAGGGGAGATGCCTGCCAGTAATATTAGAGCTGTACATTTCTACTACCAGGAGAACCGAGACTCTATTGAGACTCTGGTCCATGCAGTTCACTCTGTTTAGAATGCCACCTGTCAGCTGGTACTATCCCTGAGCCAGTAATCTGTGTTCAGGAGAAGAAGTGCTATGACTTGCCTTATCTTTGGTTTTACCCACTCTTAATCTAGTCTTTCAGGTGAGGGAAATGGAATCTGTAAGGATATGAAAGCTCCTGTTCCCATTTGAACTTGATAGGGTGGGAAGGAGGAATACTTCGAAGAAGAGGGGAAGTGGTGGTCTCTGCTGGGCCTGAAAATTAAAAGATATCTACAACATATCTCTTGTAAAATAATAGAAGTAGCTATTTTTTCACACCCTTTTTTCAGTAGTGTGAGGCAGTAAAAGTGACTGTGCAGGCTGAGATTGTGTAAAGCAATCTTAATCAGTGGGAAAAATTACAATTGTTCAGCAGTCTTTAAAAATTTTTGCCAAAACATTAAAAACTGTCTTACTGCTGTTAGTTATAAATATGTTAAGGGAATGAAAAACATAGTAAAAGTAATATTATTTAGTATGCTAAATTGTTTAGTATACTAAACAATTTAGTAATTTGTTTAACCGTGGCTTCTTTTTAGCAGCTTTACTGAGACATAATTCACATACCATTCAGTTTACCCATTTAAAGTGTGCAATTCAGTATTCTTTAGTATATTCACAGGTATATGCAACCATCATCACAGATAATTTTAGAGTACTTTCATCATCTCAAAAAGAAACCCTGCATCTCATTTAACTATCACTCCTCTGTGCTTCTATCTTTCCTCCCTCTTCCACCCTCATTCAACCCTAAGAAACCAGTAGTCTTCTTTCTGTCTCTATAGATTTCCCTACTCTGAACTTTCGTATGAATGGAATCATATAGTATGTGGTCTTTTGTGACAGGCTTTTTTCATTTCATTATTTTCAAGGTTCGTCTCAGTTCTGTATCAGTGCTTCATCCTCAGTTCTCTATCAGTGCTTCAGTTTTATGAAGCCAAATATTATTTTGTTGTATGGATATACTACATTTTTATCCTGTCATCAGTTGATAGACATTTGATTTGTTTCTGTCTTTTGGCTATTATGAATAATGCTGTTATAAACATTCATGTACAAATTTTGTGTGGCCATGTTTTCATTTTTCTTACTAGGAGTAGAATTGCTGAGGCTAATTGTATCTATGTTTAATTGTTTGAGAAGCTGCCAGACCGTTTTCCAAAGTGGCCTTACTATTTTACATTCCCATCAGTAATTCATGAGGGTCCCAATTTCCCACATCCTCACCAACACTTACTATCTGTCTTTTTGATTCTAGCCATCATAGTGAAAACGAAGTTGGATCTTACTGTAGTTTTGATTTGCCCACCATGGGAATGTTGGCACTGCTGCCATTTGAAAGACTCTGGATAAGCAGTCAAATGAGCTTAGTAAAGGGAACTTAATGACATAACTGAGGAAATAACTTCACTTGCATTTGATAAGGATTTCATTTCCAGCATTGTTTCTTTTTGTTTCCTAGCAAGTAATTTTTGTGGGCCAATTTCCTCTTTAAGTTATCCATTTTTATAAAATGTCATGTTGGTTTATCACTGGGAGACAAGGTAGGAATACACTTTCATACTTTACTATATTTGTGCCTGTATTGAGTAGTAGATATGTGCTAACCAGTCACTTACATAAATGATGTGATTGATAATATTAATTTTAAACATCTGTTATTTGAGTGGTGATTTCTGGACAGATTACCTAGCATCAAAGATGGCACTTCACTTAACCCAATCACACACAAGTAATATACTGTGGTAGCTAGAATTTGAGCTGCGGTTGTTGGAGGACTTGTATTATTTAACTAAACCATGATAATTGAAATTTGTGTGTATTAGAAATGAGCTATATAAGGACTGCTTTTATTGAGACTCCTTAACATGATTTACTATATGGTATTCTTTCATCAGACTTCTGCTTGCTTTTCTGTTTTGTTTTGAAAAAATCCATATATTGGCACTTTGTGGCTTATGATGATTTTTAAAAGCTTTTTATTGTGATAACAAATATATAACTCAGAATTTCCCACTTTAATCAGTTTAGTGGTATTAATTACATTCACAATGTGCTACCATCCTGTTGCCCATTACTGAAGCTTTTTCATCACCCAAAACAAGAACTTTGCATCCATTACTGCTTGCTTTTAATTTTTAAATTTTTTTTAGTTTTTGCGTGGGCAGGCACCACTGCTTGCTTTTTTAGACTCATCTCAGAACCACTTTCTCCTTGCAACTATGCTTGGATCTTAGCCCATATGGTTTTCTCAAGTTGGAATTCCCATTCCCCAGTATTCATTTCTCTACCCTGTTGTCTTCTACCAGTTAACTCCTACTTATTCTTCCAGTTTTTCTGAAAAAGGATTGTCCTTTCAAATTTGGTTTAAAAGTGACCTACCCGTGATGTTCCCATATCACACATATATTCTTTGCCATAGTACAGAATAAAGGTCACACACTGTGTTGCTCTCAGTTACTTACCTGTATTCTCTACTAGATAGCATTTTCCATGGAAAACATTTTGTTGTCTCGTATTATATCCTTCAAACCTATTCCTGTCTAACACATAATAGGCACTCAATAAATGTTGTTTTTGATTTAATGAATAAAAATAAGAATTTGTTGCAGTATAACTACAATATCATTAGAAGGTATTCTGAGTAGTGTAGGTTAATTAAACACAACAGCATAGCTACCAAATTATGAAATATTGAGGATTTTATACTTTTCCTTATACCTTTTTTGAAATTAACCTTTAATAGCAAACATCTTATGATTTTTATATTTAATAAATATGTTACAGAAAATTAATCATGATTGTAAAAATTGCTTCAGTCTGATATGGTAGGTGCTTAATAAATGTTAAGTTATTGAAAGGATAACTTAATGGTATGCATTTTCTTTGTTCTAATAATTACTTTTATTTGTTTCTAAGGTATCTTCACATTTTAATGATCTTCTGGTCATTTGTTGCTGGAGTTGTCACTTTCTACTGCTCATTAGGACCGGAGTCTCTTTTACCAAATATATTCTTTACAATAAAATACAAACCCAAGGTAAATTTTATTTGTTCTCATTTTTCAAAGAGCCTGTATATATGACCCTATGCTGTTTTAATATTTATTACTGGAAACATGTTAAAGCAGTGCTTTTCAACCCCATCTGTGATTATTTAGTAATTGAAGGCATGAAGTTCATCAGAAAATTTTCAAAGTGAAACAAACGTGTGTATATGTACATATATATGTATGTTTTAGAGTTTTTATTTTGAATTGATTTCAAATTTATAAGGAATAAAAATAATACAGAAGCAACACATAGAACTCCAACATATCCCTCAATCCAGATACCTATATTTATAAACTATTAACGTTTTCCATTTCCTTCCTTTTTCTTCCCTCCCTTCCTTCATTCCTCCCTCCCTCCTTTTCTCCCTTCCCCCTCCTTTCATGCTTTCTTTCTTTTCTCCTTTTATGCTTTCTTTCCTCCTTTCTCTCATCTATTAATCATCTGTCTATTTTGTCAATATTTGAGAATAAGTTGCATACATTATATCCTATAACACAACCCTTCCATACATATTTCCTGAGAACAGGGATGCTCATTTATATAACCGATTTAAGTACAGCTATGGAGTTCAAGAAATTTAACTTTCATATAAAATGTGCAGTCTATTTTCCAGCTTTTCTCAGTTGCCACAATTAATATCCTTTTGGACATTTTCTCCTCCATGATGAGATCTAGTCCAGATCCCATAGTGCATTTAATTGTTTTTGTCTCTTTAGTCTCTCTCTTTCTGTTCTTAAATTGTGACCACATAAATAGAACATAAAATTTCCTATCTCATCCACTCCCAAACATACAATTCAGTGGCAATAATCACATCCACAATGTTGTGCTATCATTATTACCACCATCTATTACCAAAACTTTTCCCTTACACCATACAGAAGCCCTGTATCCTTTATAAATTAATACTCCAATTCTCCTTCCCCTGCCCCGTCAATATGTACTCTACTTCCTTCTCTTTGAATTTGCATATTCTAATTATTTCATATAAGTGTAATCAGATACTGTTTGTCCTTTTATGACTGGCTTATTTCACCCAACACAATGTCTTCAAAGTCCTTCAAACTCTGAGGACGGTAAATTAAAACAAGAGTTTCACAAAGCTGGTTCACATGGGGAATTTTAGAAATACAGATTTCTGCACTTCACCAAATTTTGATCAATAGTCCTGATTAGGACGTCGTCATTAGTATCTTTAAAAATCTTTCCAGGTGATTCTGAGCTGTTACCATGGTTAGAACTCTGAGTTAAATTGTCTAACCTAATTTCCTAAATGTCTACATGCTCCATAGAAACAAACAGAACCATTAACTCCTGAAAACTCATGCTATTGACCTAATCAGAAATAATTTGGATATTTGAAATTTAATAAGGAGATTAGTGAATTCAGTCCGTCTCTGTAAGGTGAAGGTCCCTGGCCTAATCTAATCAGGATTTAGTGACTATCTTAAACTCTTACTTAACAATTCTTCAAATTGATGCAGTCCCTTTTCTTGGGTTTTTTTGGTATTTCTAAATAGAAGAAACACAACTGAAAGTGGTTTCCCAAATTTGGTTAATAATTTTACTGTTTATTTTTCGCGTATCTTCTTTCTTACTGATTTAAAGATTTTGGAAAAATGGAAAATAGTTTTTCCTTACACCTTTTCAGTATATATATATATTTTCTTTTTGAGTGCTCATGAAAATTGACTTTAATTTTAAGCTTGAACTTTGACTTAGGTGTTATAAAGCATAGTTCATGAGGTATTTTTTCTCTGTTAGTAGACAATTGAGTTTAACAACTACTATTTGTTACAAAGGATGGTTTCGTTGTTAAAGCAGACAATAAAATGTTCTCTGAATTCATATATTCATTAAAGTAAACTATTGAAAAATTGATTCTGTTTAATAAAGGTGATATGTATTCAAAATGATAATTTTTTTTTTCAATTTTTCCATTTTTAGCAGTTAGGACTTCAAGAGTTATTTCCTCAAGGTCATAGTTGTGCCGTTTGTGGTAAAGTGAAATGTAAACGACATAGGTATGTTACACTTTTTTTTGTATGTTTTATGGTGGGGATCACATTTCATCCTTTTTCCATGTGAGTATCCTGTTATTGCAGCACTGTTTGTTGAAATTTTTTTTGTTTTTGTTTTTGGTCGGGGAGGTGCATGGGCTGGGAAAGTAACACATTTAAAATTTTTTTCCTTCTAATTAGTTTCTGAATTTCATTGTACTTCATTGTATAATTTTCTTCAGGCCTGCCTTGCTACTTGAAAATTATCAACCATGGCTAGACCTGAAAATTCCTTCCAAGGTTGATGCATCACTCTCAGAGGTAAATCATTTAAGGAATATTGCCAAACATACCTAAACAGAAAATGTTAAGTACTTATGAAAAATTTTTCAAGATGTTAAATCAAGATTGTTAAATCTATCAAATTAATCGTATGGCATTTCTATAAATACCACTCAATTCTGGGCTAGGTAGTTGATTATTACAAAATAAGCATCTTGGATGGTAATCTAGAAATGTTTTTAGATCCCATGTTCAATTTAAATAAACATTTTAGCTAAGGAAGTTACTGTTCTGCCTGGTTATTGCTTACCTTCTATTAAAAATAGTCGTTCTTATGATAGGGCAGTAAGAATAACCATTTTGTATTTCCAAAAGGAGGCCATAGGCTACCTAGAACAAATGTATATCCTCCTAAATTATGACCCCAGTTTGATACTACCTGAGGGATAGAGCAGGGAATGGGATAATTTTCACAATTTCTGATACCGTAGGAATTGAAAGCATGTTTCCAGTCATATTTTATACATTTTTTTTTGGTAACATACCATATATTTTAGTTTTAGAGACTAGTCTTCTCTATCAATCTGGGAAAGTAGTCAAGTCCTTGAAGGTAGGGACTAGGATCTCATTTGTTCCCAGTACCAAGCATATGGCCATATATTTCATAGTTTGCTGACAAATATGTAAATTGATTAAATTAAATGTTAATTTGTTAAAGAATAAGCTTAGGCTTCTGAATTCTGCCAAATGTCCTTTTTCCCCAATTTATATTTTTCTTTTGTTAAAGATAAGTTGAATAAAATGGCATTGAAACTCCTGATGTTTTTATTTTTCATTGCTTCTCTAAGGCCTTTTCATCATATGCCTTGATTTAAGCTGTGCTGTCTGTGGTAGCCACTAGCTATATATGGCTATTAATAAGCACTCGAATGTAGCAAGTTCAAATTGAGAAGTACTATTAAGTATAAAATATACACAGGATTTTGAAGACTTATAAGAAAAAAGGGATGTAAAATATATCCATATTCTTATATTGATTGCATAGTAAAATGATATTTTGGGTATATTAGGTTAAATAAAATAAATTATAAAATTAATTTCACCTGTTTCTTTTTACTTTTTTTTAATGTGGCTATTATCAAAATTACATATGTAGCTCACATTATATTTCTGTAGGAGAGTAGTTATTTGAAGTCTTGAAGAATACCTCTAGTAAGAGTTGTTTTTTTACCACTTCATTCATTCCTTCACAAAATTGAAGAACTTATATAAATCTTCTGGCCTAGTGCCTGGCACATATTGGTGTCCAATAAATGTTAGCTCTACATTTAAAAACATTTTTCCTTTTGAGATCTTGTTATAGGCTGGGACTGGGCTAGGCTCTAGGGATAAAAAGAGAAATAAGATATGGTCTGTGTCTTCTAGGAACTTCATATAGGAGGGGAGGTAAACATACAAGCAGGTAATTACAATATAATGTAATACAAGCAATAATAGAAGAAATGCACAAGGTAGAGAATTAGTACAGAGGAGGAAGTATTTAAATGTTCTGGGGGGCCAGTCAGAAAAGATGACTAGAAATTTATCAGATTGATAGGTTGGGAAAGGGCATTTCAGGATTTGGGAATAGTTTTTGAAAAGAAACAGAGGCTTGGAACGAGATGGTGTGCTCAGTAAGTGGGAGGGCGAAATGGATTATTTGTTGATCATTTACTGTATAATATTAGGCACCATGCTTAGCATTTTACGTGCTATCGTTGAAGATTTTATGGAAGATAAACTGGGCTTTTCAGAGTTTTAATGGTTTTCTTGAGTTTCATAGCTTGTTGATGACAGAACCCAGTCTTAAAACCGAGGTCAGGCTTAGTTCTTATTCTGTAATTTATTTGGCTTTCCAGAAATCAGATCATCAGAAGACCTAGTAAGTTTAGAAGTAATTGATCATGGAAGCAGTTGATTTTCAAACTGTGTAGAGTTTTGCAGTTATTAATCACAATTTACAGTGGGAGGTAAAAAGAAAGTGGTGAATGGTCACAGCTGTTGGCATACAGCTCTCTTATCCCTTCAAAATCAGTATAGCTCTACTTTATTACTTTGATATATTGTGGTTTGATCTATCGAGGGTTTCATGCAAAGAAGTGATGTAGTCAAATATGTGTTTCAAATCACCTTGACAGCTCTGTGGAGGATCAAAGGCTGTGATTTTAGAAGCAGGGAGATCAGTTAAGAGATTGATGCTGCAATTTAGGGGTGAAAAGATGAGGACCTAAACAGTAGGGCTGTAGAAGAGAACTCCTTAGGAGGCAAGATCAGTGGGAATTAGTGAGAAATAAGCGAAGTGCGAATATTTAAGAATAACTCCTAGTCTCCCTAATCTGTACTCTGTTCATTGTTATCCCTGTTTATATATGAATGCATTTTCTTAGCTAATATAACTAATGCTAAGCTTTTGTAATATAAACCCAAATTCTTGTTACTTTTATATTACTGTGAACTAGAGAATGGACAAGCCCTCTTAGGCTGCCAAAGAAACTATGTGGTCTGATTTGGGAGGGCTACTGATTGTTTCATTCCCTCTCTACTGCTTCCTTAACTTATTGCCCACTGGAGCAATTCCTTTTAAAAATTAAAACGTACTGCTATACTCAGACCCAAGAAATGGAAGGTTTAATATTTAATGTTTCATTTTGTTTCTTTTTTTGAAATAGCTTATATGCTGACTTTAAGTATACAGCTAAAATTTTCTCCAAGTGAATATACCCATATGACCAGCACCCACAATAAAGAAACAAAACATCAGAAACCCAGGAATCCCTGACGTGCTCTGTTTCACTCACTATCCCACTTCAAAGGGGGTAATCACTGATTACCTTTCTGATCTCTTATATAAGTGTTAGCTACCTGTTACTTCATTTTATTCTGGGTGTGCTGATTTAAAAGAGAAAATCATGAAGGCAAAAGACTAGCCTATTAATTTTCCATCATTTCCTAGACCTTTTTTGAACAATGAAGCTTGAGAGTCAGGAACAATTTATTTGTTTTGATTTTTTTTGTTTGATTATGGGAATGTGTGTGTGTATGACTCTAATAGTAATTTTCCCTTTTTATGGAGTTTTTATGATTTTATGATTTTTATGTACATTTTGTCATATGAAAATATGATATTAGATGTTGATATTTGGGATATATTGTGTTAATAATATTAATAATAATCTAATAGTAATATTAGATATTACTAAACATTATAATTCATTTTTCCAGTATTGGTTAATTAACTTGATTTTTCTTTAAAAATTATTTTTATGTAGGTTCTTGAATTAGTTTTGGAAAACTTTGTTTATCCATGGTACAGGTATGTTGGTTCTATTTCTTTAGTATAGTGAACACCATTAACAGTAGATTACCATGCTAATGATGTTTTTTCCCATTGGCCAGGATTTCTCAACCTCAACATCTTTGACATTTTGACCAATTAACTTTTGTTGTTGGGGCTGTACTGTTGTGCAATATAGAATATTTAGCAGCATTCTGACCTCTTCCCACTAGATACTAGTAACCCTCCTTTAACCACCCCTCCCACCCCACATACACACACACTGATGTAGTCAATCAGTGAATAGTTTAATGATAGCAGAAAGGTAAAAGACCTAGACTGCTTTTTTTTAATGCAATTTTCTTGAGATATATTCATACACCATACCATCCATTCAAGGTATATAGTCAGTGGCTTACAGTGTCATCACATAGTTGTGCATTCATCACCATGATCAATTTTAGAAAATTTTTATTACTCCAAAAAAAGAAATAAAAATAAAAAATAAAACTCCAAACATCCCATACCTCTTATTCCCCCCTGTTATTGACCCCCTAGGAGTGGTATGGTACATTTGTTACTGTTGGTGAAAGGATATTAAAATATTCCTGATAACTGTAGTCCATAGTTTGCAATAGGTACATTTTTTCCCATATATCTCTCTATTATTAACTCCTTATAATAGTGTATATTTGTTTTAGCTCATGAAAGAATTTTTTATACTTGTACAGTTAATCACAGTCATCATCTCCCACAAGATTCACTGTTACACATTCCCATGTTTTGACTTCCAACTTTCCTTCTGGTAACATACATGACTTCCCCTTTCCACCACATTCGCCCACAATTTGCCACTGTTAATTATACTCACAATAACGTGCTACACTGCTTTTTGAAAGAAAAATAACTTGGAGAATTTTTCATGACATTCCTAAATGAAATGATTTAATCAGTTTGTATAAATTTTTCGCAACTGATATAATTGTACCTTTGCGGGGGGATGTCTGTGCTCATATATTTCATTAGAGTTTTCCTGAAAAAATTAATTTATTTTCCTAATTTTGTTTTTGGTATCTGTTATGTGCCCTGAGTCTTGCAGGATATAGAAAATACTCTAGATCTGAAAGAAAACTACTGTGAGAATCATTTAATAAATGTATTTCCTTACATAAGCATCATATGTTTTAACATATATATTTGAACACTTACATCTATATGACTTACAGGCATAATATTTAATGACATCTATTCTAATTTTATACTTATTTCAGTATATTTTGAATTTTCTAATAAAAAAGTACTTCTATATGGAATAAAAATAAATAATGGGAACAAATGTTAAAATAAATTTAGTACTAAATGCTAATGAAAGCGAGGGGTAAGGGGTATGGTATGTATAATCTTTTTTTTTCTGTTTTCATTTTACTTCTTTTTCTGTTGTCTTTTTATTTCTTTTTCTTAATCGATGCAAATGTTCTAAGAAATGATGAATATGCAACTAAGTGATATTGTGAATTACTGATTATATATGTTAATGTTTAGTTCATTTGTTAAATTTTTTAAATTAATAAATGTTAAAAAATGACACTTCAGGCAAGAGAAAATACTGCTAGTTGAGTTAATCTAGATTATGTTAAAACAAATTGAATATACAGTTTATAAATCATATTATCCTGAAAAGCTCTATAAATTAATTTTTTACCAAGATTCTGTCCTAAATATGGATCATTTGCCATATAAATAAAGCTGATGGTGATGCCTTTTGTAAAGCACCCTGCCATACACACACACCTAGTGAGTCTTTAGACATTAAATATGGCTATATCTCTAGGAGCTAAAATATATATTTTTACCTTAATCTAGCAATTAATACTTTAATATACAGTTTCCTGAAATTAATAGTGGGAAGCATGGTTGGTAAAATCATCTTATTCAGCTGAGAATACTATCTTCGATTTCAAGATATCATCATTGTATGTACCTTTCTTTCTTGCCCTTGATTAGAGAAGTATCCTAATTCTTCTGGTGACCCTAAGATTTAAGGAAAATGAAATGTAGTTTTTAGCAGAAGATTGTCAATATTTGTGTTTAAAATTGTTTACATTTCTGTGCATTTTCTTTTTCAAATAGAGCCCACTTTTTTTTCACTTCTAAAAGTGCTTTATTTTATTAATTTATAAATATTTTGAACTAATTAAACTTCTTGTATTTAATTCTGTTGCCTCTTCAAAATTACTTTGTTTTGTTTCTTTGAAAAATCTTTGAAATTATTAGAAAATGATCTTAGAGTTATAAAATTATGACTGTACATGTGTATAATCTGGAGGGAAATAAATACTAAAGTTTGTAGTGATTATGTCTTGGTATTAGAATGATGCAAGATGTTATTTTCTTATTTGTATACTTTTTTTGTCTTTTATTCTACATTGAAGCGTGTTATTTGTATAAAAAGAAAGATAGCATAAGTGAATAGAAACAAAGAGGAAGTACTAGACTTTCTTGGTTTCTAGAAGCTGTACATTTTTGTAAACTTCTCAATGTTTGCTTTTTTTATCAATTGAAGGGAAGTAACAGATGATGAATCTTTTGTTGATGAACTGAGAATCACACTACGGTTTTTTGCATCTGTCTTAATACGAAGGATTCACAAGGTATATATTTTTAATGAGAAATTTTTGAATTTGGGACTTTACCATTAGTAAAGAGATTTTATTTTAATTTTATTTTACTCTTTTGTAATCCATATGTAATTGATTTTTCTTCACTTCTCTCACTTTTTAAGGTTAAAAAATAAATTGATCTAAAGTGGCCCAGTTTTTCTTTAATTCTTGGATACCTTTGTGGAAATTAGAATTAGAAATATAGCTATAGAAATAAAGTCGTGGTTTAGCAATTACAACTTGGAATAAGTAAAACAAAACTAGTTGATTAAAGGGCTGTGTTTCATTACAATGATATTTGTCTATAGGCATTACTTAATAGACTGATTTTGCTATAAATTAGGCTTTAAGATAGTCAAGTGGATTCTAAAATCATAGCACCTTACATTTGTGGTGTTCTGTATATTCCTTTTTTTTTCCAGAGAGCTTTCTTGAGATATAATTCGCATACCATTCAATTCATCCATTAGAGTGTACAATCCAGTCTTTTTTAGTTTATACATGAGATGGGGAACACCACCAATCAATTTTAGAACATTTTTATCACCCAAAAAAGAGACCCCGTACTCTTTAGGTACAACTCCTAATCCCTTCAGTTCTTCAGCTTTAGGCAGCCACCAATCTATTTTCTGTCTCTATAGAATTGTCCATTCTGGACATTTCATATATATAAAATCATACAATATGTGATCTATTGTGACTGGCTTCTTTCACTTAACATGTTTTCAGAATTCATCTAGTTGTAATATCAATGCTTCATTCCTTTTTTTTTTTTAGATTTCATTTTATTTATGAGAATCTGCCATTAATAAGCAAATACCCCTTCTTAGCACCTCTCTTCATTTTCTTCAATTCTGTCCTCTTGCTCTATATATTCCCCAGACCTTTCTAACAAGTTCTGTCTTTTTTCTTGGTGTTTACATTCTTCAAATTGTAGACAGTTAGCATATGCAATCTCAGTTGTTGCTTTGCCAAGCTATGCAGATTTAGTCCTTTTCATCTTTCCTCATAGGTCAGTGCTTCCATCTCTATAATTGTTGTTCTTGCTGTTCTTTGAATTCTGTCCAATTTGTTGATATCTTTTCTGGGGTGGAAGTGCCAAGAACAGACTGTATATAGTGTGATTGATTAAGGCTCTGTGTCCATTGCTTTTCAGCCAGATATTTTCAGGACATGTTGAGTGTATTTTGGTGGGGGGTGGAGGGTGCTGAGGCTAAAAGAAGGTCCAAGTCAACGTATCATCAAGACAATGCCTTCTTCCCAAAGATTGGCATTCTGGCACTGGCTCCCAACTTTCCTTGTCTCTTCTGTCAAATGGCAATGCACATGTCAACGTCTCCTGGTCTCTCCCTTCTCTTCCAGGTTCCATTGATAACGTTTCTTGCTTCTAGTAGCTTTGCTTCGTTCCTTTTTATAGCTGAATAATACTCCATTGTATGCATGTACCATATTTTATTAAATTCATCACTGGATGGAGGTTTGAGTTTTTCCTACTTTTTGGCTATTTTGAATAATGCTTCTATATGCATTTGTGTGTTTCATTTTACATATAGGGTTTTCTTTGTTCTTGGCTATGTATCTAGGAGTAGACTTTCTGTGTCATATGGTAATTCTGGGTTTAACTTTTTGAGGAACTGTCAGACTCTTTTCTACAGTGACTGCACTATTTTATATTCCCACCAGCAATGTACAAGTGTCCCAGTTTCTCCACATGCCCTCCAGAGCTAGTTTCTTTTTGGTTCTAGCTATCCTAGTGGGTATGAAGTATTCTCATTATGGTTTTGTTTTGCATTTCCTTGATGGTTAATGATGTTGATATACTTATTGGCCATTGATATACTTATTGGCCAGTTGTATATCTTCTTTTAAGAAATATATATCCTCTGTCCGTTTTTAATTTGAATTACTTGTTTTTCTATTATTGTCATTAAGAGTTCTTTATATATTCTTTACATATTCACATACCTTATTAGGTATATTATTTGTAAATATTTTCTCCCATTCTCTGGGTTATTATGTTATATATTCCTTCTCATTTTATCTGCACTCTATCCAGGAAGCAAAATGGGTCATTATTATATCCATTTTATCAAAAATTAGTAACTCTGATAATGCATCAGAAGTTAGAGGGCAAGATAGGCCTGGTTAATCTTATTTGTAGTACAGTGTTCTGTCTGATAACATTGCAATAATATAAATTGGCAGTTTCAGAAAAATGAAAAGAAAGATTTGTTTTTTGTCAAAGTTTAGTGACAAACCCCAATATTTTACCATTTTGATTCTGACCTGAAGTGTCCCCCAAAATGGAACTTAAAAATGAAAATCTTAATGAATATCTCAGAAGATAAGATTTTATAAAATGTTTAAAAACTAAAACGTCTTGTTTAATTGACAAATTTGAGGGTAATTTATAATCATTGATTGCTAAGTAAGCAAAGTGAAATGAAAAATAATGTTATTTTGTAAAGAGACATAATACTAGCAAAAAAATCCCCTCTTCTGGAACATGTTTGATCTTTTGTAAGCAAAAGTTGCCTGTAGATTGCTCTGAATTTTACCAGTAAATAATTAAAAATTGGGAGTTCATGATCCATCACACTTATTAAACTTATTACCCCGTGATTTTTTTCTCTTCCTTAACAATGGGATCTTAAAAGAATAGGAAAGTTTATACAAATTAACACTAAAGGAGAATACAATGCATTAAATTTTGTGGTGGGAGTTAAATCTTTTGAACTCCAATAAACATGCTTTTTGGTATGTTTAAAAGATTTATTTATTTATTTATTTATTTTAATCTTTTTATTTTGAAATACTTTCAAACTTAAAGCACAGTTACAAAAATAATACACATCAAAACAAAATACACATCCCATACATAGAACTGCAGTACACCCCATCCCCCCCAGATACCCAAATTTTAACATTTTACCACATCACTCCGCCTATTTATATTCATCAACCTATCATTCCATCTATCTATCCATCCATTTGTCTATTGATCAATCTATTTTCTGAACTTGAGTGTAGGTTGAATACATCATATTCCTTGTAGACTTAATACTGCCATGTACTTATCCTTACCATTCATCTCAAACACAGTTATCAAGTTCAAGAAATTTAACATTGATATAAAGCTTATACTCTATATTCCAATTTTTCATATGTCCCAATAACGTCCTTTTGAACCTTCTCTTTTCCTTTGTTAGAACCCATCTTTTGATCATGTATTGTCTCTAATTATCATTGTCTTTTTAGTTGCTCTTTTTTTTTTTATTGTGGGTACATATGCACAACATAAACTTTCCCAACTCAACCACTTCCAAGCATAGCTGTCAGTGGAATCAGTCACATTCATTATGCTGCGGTATCCTCACCAACTTTGCTAAACTGTCCCATCTTACCAAAGAGAAGCCCTATACCCATTTCACATTAACACCCCACTCCCTTTGCCCCATCCCCCTGGCAATCTGTACTCAATTTCTGTCTCAATGAGTTTGCATGTTATCTGATCTTTTCTAGTTAAATCTTCAATTTAACATTCTAAATCTATAAAATTTTGTTTGCTTTCATACCAATTTTACTTCAGAAGTGTAAAAAAACTCTCTAATATCTCCCTGTCCTCACACCATTATGTAGCTCTTGTCACAAATTACCTGTTTATACATTGCAAGTCCCAAACCATTGATTTATCATTACTTTTTTTTTTTTTCTTTTTCACATGGGCAGGCTCTGGGAACCAAACCCAGGTCTCTGGCATAGTAGGTGAAAACTCTGCCACTGAGACACTGTTGCCCACCCTACCATTACATTTTAGGTATCTGCCTTTTATATCCTGTATGAAGTAAAAAATGGAGTTAAAAACAACCAAAAAAAAAAAAAAGTACTGGCATTTATATTTATTCCTGTCATAACCCTCACCAGAGATCTTTTTCTTGGCTTCAATCTATTATCTACCATCCTTTCCTTTCGACCTGCAGAACTCTCTTAAGCATCTTGAGGGGCCAGTTCATTGGTGATGAACTTCTTCAACTTTTGTTTACCTGGGAATGTCTTGATCTCTCCCTCATTTTTGAAAGACAGTTTTGCCAGAGATAGGTTTCATAGTTGGCAGTTTTTTGCTTTTGGCACTTTAAATATATCCTCCCACTGATTTACTGCCTCCATAGTTTCTAATGAGAATAAAAGATTTATTTTAACTACAGTTTATTTTCACTTATTTTTTTCTTTGCCTCTCTTATGTGTATGCATATAAGTCCTCAGACCTCCCTCACTAGCCCACCATAAATATTTACTACAGTTTCCATTAGGCTGAAAACTGTCATTGGGAAATGATGAAAATATTACTTTAAAATGGGTTGCTTCCATATATCTTTTTTTATTGTGAAATATGGCATATATACAAAAAAGCAATAAATTTAAAAGTGCACTGCCACAATTGGTTATAGAACAGATTTCAAACTTTGGTATGAGTTACAGTTCCACAATTTTAGGTTTTTCCTTTAGCTGCTCCAGGCCCTGGAGACTAAAAGAAATGTCAATATAATGATTTAGCAGTTATACTCATTTGTTAAATCCTGTCATCTCTATTATAACTCCACTTTCTCTTTTCATGTTCCTTCCAATCTTTAGGGTTATTTGTGCTGTGCCCATTCTAACTTTTTCATTTTGGAAAGGGCTGTTGATATTAGGCATAGGGGTATAGAATTAGTTTCTGTTCTGGAGAGGCTGGCCCCTTAAGGTTTTAGGACTTACCTGGTCTAGGAACCCATCTGGAGGCTGTGGGTTTCTTGAAAGTATTCATAGTACAGGGAACCTTTGTAGAATCTCACATAGAGCCCTAGGTATTCTTTAGGGTTGACAGGTTGGTTTTGGTTGGGATTTGGCAAACCATGGTAAATAGCAATAGTTAGCTGAAACATGCATAAAAGTAGCCTCCAGAATTAACCACTTGACTCTGTGGGGACTCTTTCAGCCTTTGTTACCTTATCTGTTACAATTCTTACCCCCTTTTGGTCAGGAAGGCATTGTCATCCCAAGGTGCCAGAGCCAAGCTCATCCCTGGGAGTCATATTCTACATTGCCAAGGAGACTTTGACTCCTGGATGTCATGTTCCATGTAGTAAGGACAGTAATGATTTTACTTGTACAGTTGGGCTTAGAGAGAGAAGAGCTGTATCTGAGCAACAAAAGAGGTTTTTCTGAAAGTAACTCTTCGGCATAACTACAGGTAGGCTTAGTTTCTCTGCTGTATAAATAAGCATCACAAGAGCAAGCCTCAAGATCAAGGACTTGGTCTGTTCACTTATATATTAGCTTGTTCAGGCTGCTGAAATTCAATAAACCAGAAATAGAACAGCTTTTATAAAAGGAATTTATTATGTTACAAGTATATCGTTTAAAGGCCAGAAAGTCTAAACTAAGGCATCCAGGAAATACCTTGTCTCAGGAAATGCTGATGTCGGTCACATAGGAAGGCATGTGTCTGGCATCTGTTGGTCCTTGTTCCCAGTTCTGTTGCTTCTAGGTTCTGATGCCAGTGGCTTCCTCTCTAACTGTGTGTGGGCCTTCGCTTAGCTCCTCTAAGACACATCTCTGTGCTCTGTCTGACTTGCTTAGCATCTCCTGGGAAGACACATGGTGATGTCTGCTGGGCATCTGCTCTCTTTGTCAGCATTTCAAGCATCTCCAAACATTGGTGTCTCTGTCCTCTTTTTATTTTTTATTTATTTATTTTTAACTTTTAAAAAATTTTTATTGACATATCTTCACACTCATATAGTCCATTTTATCTAAGACCTCCCTCTCCTGTCTTTTTTTTTTCAGCCAACAGAACTCCCTTTAGTATTTCTTGTAGAGCTGGCCTCTTGTTGAAAAATTCCCTCAGCTTTTATCTGTTGAGAAAATTTTATTCTCTCCCTCACTTTTTTTTTTTAAGAGTGAACTTTAAAATTTTACTGACAGATATTAAGAGATAAATAAATCCAAATCCCTACCAATCCCTTCCATAGATGGAAAGACTCAGTAACACGAGAAAGTCAGTTCTTCCCCCAAATAATCTATGAATTCAAAGTGTCTCTCCCTCACTTTTGAAGGACAGTTTGGCTGGGTACAGAATTTTTGGCTGAAAGTCATTCTTCATCAAGATCTTAAATATATTATATCACTGCCTTCTCACCTCCATGGTGCTTCTGGAGTGGTCTTAATTCAGTTTTATAAGGTGTCCCTTGTATATGGTGAGTCACTTTTCTCAGGCTGCTTTCAGAATTTTCTGCCTGACTGTTTAATGTGTGTCTTGTAGTAGGCCTATTTGGATTTATTCTCTTTGAGGTTCGTTGGGCATTTTTGATCTGCATATTTATGTCTTTTATAAGTGTTGAGAAGTTTTCTGTCATTTTCGCCTCAACTAATCTTCCTATCCATTTCCTCTTCTGTTCCCCTTCTGAAATAACAACGATTTTTTTATTTTGGGCTTTATGTTGTCCATCATTTCCCTGAGATCCAATTCAAAATTTTCCATCATTTTTGCCATTTGTTCTTTTGTGTTTTCAAAATCAATTGTCCTATCCTCTAGTTCGTTTACTCTTTCTTCTGCGTCTTCAAATCTGCTATTATGTGTCTCTAGTATGTTTTGTTTGGTCTACAATATCTTTCATCTCTGTCATATCTGCTATTTTCTGCTTTTTCTTCACATTCTTCTTTATGCTCTTCTAGTGGCTTCTTAATCTCCTTTATGTCATTAGCCAACACAGTGAATTTATTTAATAGCGTTGTAGGAACATCTTTGATTGGTTGTTCCAAAGTCTGTGTTTCCTCTGGTGTTTTAATTTGGCCATTAGGCTGGACTATATTTGTCTGTAGCTTCATATGGCTTGTGATTTTTCTTTGAGGTATTTAATTATTTTGATAAGGCTACTTTGGAAGTTGATTTCTTTCCGTGGTCTAAGGTTTTTTATTTGCTGTATGCGTGTGGGGCAGGAGCAGTGCATTGGTGGGGCAGGATACAGGGCTAGACCTGGGGTTTGAGTGCTACACTCCTTTCTGAGAGTAGTGGGGCTCAGGATCATTGGAGATGATGCAGGCAGACCTCGAGTGCAGGGATAGCATACATACCAGGGTTCACGGAGGCAGGGCGTGGTGGAAGGCAGAACGTGTGTGCTGTGTGTGGGGCGTGGTGTGGGTGCACAGGGGTTGGGGAGCGGGAGTGTGGGGCGTGGTGGCGTGGCACAGGTGCATGCTTTTGTGGGGCGCAGTGTGTGCAGAGGTCCAGGGCACACATGTCTGTGTGCGTGAAGTGGGTTGGGGCGCGCATAGGTGGATTGCAGGGGTCGTGGGGTGGGGTTGGGAGTTTTGGGGCATTGGGATTGGGACTCTGGTGCTTGAGGCTCGGGGATGAGAGTGGGGGTGGGATTCAGTGTGCATGGGCATGGCATGTTCAAGGGGCATGGGTGGCTTGGCTTACTTACCTGTGTCTGCTTCTCTCTCTGTGTACTCCTAAGAGTTCTGGGCCTCCATTTGAAAAGGGGCACATTAGGTTCTTTGTACTAGCTGGATGGTCTCTGGTTCTTTACATCTCAATTCTTCAGCTTTTTCATCTAGGACCTCCTTAGGTAGTGTGAAAGCCTCTTTCATGTCATTCGCAACCTGAAACCACTGTCCTGGTCATTTTTCTGTTTCTTCTCTAGCTGTTCTTTGAAGCATGTGTGAACTCAGCCTATCCTATTCGGCCATCTTCCTGCAAGTCTCTCTGCCTCCATATATGTTAAAATTAGGATCCCTGTTGTAAGCTGAAAAAGTTAATTTTCAAATGGGTTCTTAGTATACACAAATTTATGCAAATTTTTGCTTGGGATCAAATTAAAACAAAGAATACATAAATGTCAGGAATAAAGATTTTGAGGGAAAAATGTAGTATTTAGGGTATGTATATTAATATAAATTCCTCAGTGTCTAATGTTATAGTTAGTATGAACCAAAAATCTAAAGTTCTTTTAAATTATATTTTAGAAATATATCTGTACAGTATTTCTAATTTTTAAGATTATATCTTCCAATATCTTAAATATACACATTCTTGGAGTTGTAACTTAGTGACGATTGTTTTAAAAGTTTTATTTTAATGTTCAATTTTTCTAGGTGGATATTCCATCTATTATAACCAAGAAGCTATTAAAAGCAGCAATGAAGCATATAGAAGTGATAGTTAAAGCTAGACAGAAAGGTAAAAGTATCTTTTACTATAGTTTGAATGATTTTGTTTTTATACAACTTTCACATGAAATGTTCAGTACTGATTCATTAACTGATACAGTCACAAATGCTGTAAGAGTGTTTTTTTAAACTGAAATCCCTTTCAGTAGTTTGTTAACCATGTAAGTGATTGTGAAAACTCAAGAATCTATGAAAATTAAATATACAATAGTATATTGCCCTCATATTCTGAGGTATCTCTGACATCTCTTTTCCCTTTCTCTTTCATGATTTCAACAGTTATCCTATTCTAGTCCATCCTCAATATCACTGTCATGTTAATTTCACAATTCTCACATGTTACATCCCTACTTAAAAATATTGAGTGACTGCTATAGAGTCTAAACCATCTATTTAAAACCCTTCCCTGTCCACTCAAATATTCTGATAGTTTTGTCTTACTATGTATTATGCTTTTTAGTCAGGTGAACTATTTACTGTTTCTCATCTTCCTGGCTTTTTACAGGCATCAGTAAACATTGCATATGTTCAGAACTATTTACTGAACGAATGAATGGAATCTGTATGGGGGATTTTTCCTGCTCTTAGCTCAAACTAAAATGTTACTTTTTACAAAGTTAATTATATGCTATTACTTGGTTCTGTCTGAAACTAAGATTCCCTTTGTATTTGCATTTGGTATTCTTTGTCAGTGCTTTTCCAAGTATGCCTAAAGAGACCATATAGAAGAAGTTTCATGCTCATATTTTTTGGTAATTACTATGTATTATATCCCCTTCTAGAAATTCCCAGTAAGTGCTAGCAGAACAAAAGCTCCGAGTAGTTCTGTAAAAAAAAATTAAACAAATTTTGTTTAACCCAACACATACCAAACTCATTTGAGCCTGGGACCATTTTTCCCATGTGCATAATATCAATTAATATAATCAGAACACATTTGGGAAATTATATTCTACTTAGCGCTGAACTTAAATTAAATCAAATTATTAGTTTTATTCTTTGGGGAATAGATAATTCCTCAGGTATAGAAGCATTTCGAATTGTATACCTAAAAATTATTTTTTGTTCATCTTCTAATATTATAAGTGAAAATATTTTTACTTTGAATATAGATAAGAAAGAAAGGCATATGGAAGAATTTGAATATGTGCAATTTAATTGTTCAATAAAAATTTTTTTTACATTTTAATTTATTCATTATCCTGTCCCTGACAAAGACGGAAACTAAAATATAGTGGTTTTGTTGTAGCTATTTTGCAAAAGTTCTTTACTGTCAGAACAAAAAAAAAATGGAGAGAAGTGTTTTGCTTTTTTTTTTTAATAGACTTTAATTTTGGAACAATTTTAGGTTTACAGAAACCCTCCCCTCCCACAGTTTTCTCTTAATATTAACATCTTACATCAGCGTGGCACATTTACTACTATCAGTGTACCAATAATAATACATTATTATTAAAAAATCTATAGTTTACCTCTGTGTGTATAGTTCTATGGTTTTGACAAATTTATAATGTCATGTATGTACTCTTGCAGTATCGAGTAGTTTCACTGGTCTAAAATCTGCTGTGCTGCACCTATTCATCCCTCCTGCCTCTTCCACCTGCTCCCCAAACTCCTGGCAACCACTGATATTTTTATGTCTCTCTAGTTTTGCCTGTTCTGAATGTCATATAGTTGGAATCATATATCCTTTTCAGACTGGCTTCTTTTGTTTAGCAATATACCTTTAAAGGTCCTCCATGTCTTTTTTGTGGCTTCAAAGTTCTTTTTTTTTTTTAACTTTTTAAACTGTATAATATAACATATATACAAAGCAAAGAAAGAAAAAAGCAACAGTTTTTGATGTACTCTTCACTGAGTAAGTACAGGACAAACCCCAGAGTTTATCATGGGCTACCATACCATATCTCAGATTTTTCTTCCTAGCTGCTCCAAAACATTGGAGGCCAGAAGGAATATATATATTTTTATCATCACTTTTTTTTGTGTGTGAAAATAATATATATACAAAAAAGCAATAAATTTCAAAGCATAGCACAATAATTAATTGTAGAACAGATTTCAAAGTTTGATATAGGTTACAATTCTGCAATTTTAGTTTTTTTACTCCTAGCTTCTCTAAGATAGGAGACTAAAAGAAATAGCAATTTAATGATTCAGCAATCATACTGTTTGTTAAACCCTACCTTCTCTGTATAACTTCACCATCACCTTTGATCTTTCTCCTATTCTTTAGGAGTATTTGGGCTATGCCTATTCTAACTTCATATTGGAAGGGCTGTCATTAATAAGGAGTAGGGAGATGGAACTAGCTGATGTTCTGGAAAGGCAGGCTCCTCTAGGTTTCAGGACTTAACTGGTCCAGGGACCCATCTGGAGGTTGTACATTTCTGGAGAGTTACCCTAGTGCATGGAACCTTTGTAGAATCTTATATATTGCCTTAAGTGTTCTTTAGGATTGGCTGGAATGGTTTTGGTTGGGGATTGGCAAGTTAGGGTAGATAGTAATGTCTGACTGAAGTTTGCGTACAGCAGCCTCCAGAGTGGCCTCTTGACTATTTGAACTCTCTCAGCCACTGATGCCTTATTTGTTCATTTCTGTTTATTGCTGAATATATTATATTGTATAGAGGTGTCTCAGTTTGTTTATTCATTCACCTATTAAAGAACATATTAGTTGCCTCCACTTTTTGGCCACTATTTATGAAACTGCTATAAGCACTCGTGTATTGATTTTTGTGTAGGAAATATTTTTAAATAAAAGTTTAATTTTTTTCTAAAGAAAAAAATACTTTGAACTCAGGCTACAAATAAATGGAGCCATCTTTTTATTTTTAGTTGAATTGATCAGTTTAATGAAATCCCCAAGTTATTCTGTCTTTATGAGAGTGATGTTATATGTATAAACGCATCGTTTGAAATTAATTTTTTGAATTTGTCTGAGGGAAGAGTTGCTTATTTGCTATTGTTCATGTAAACAGGAATCCTGAATTATAAAATCTCCATAGTGTGCTAGATAGGATTCATTAACATTGCAATTAATGAAATCCATAGAAATAAAAGGCCAGTAAATTAGGAGGAATCCAATTTTATTCAAAGTTCCTGGTATTCTAAGTATTATAACTATGTATTCAATAGGTTTATTAAAGGGGTTTTCAAATTTCTGATTTCTCACTTCTTTGCTGTACTAATATGTTTTCTAGACCCACAGTTGTACAGGAAATGATTAAAAGTTCATTTCTTCATTCTTAATTGCCCTTATTGTTCTGGTGTTTTGTGCTTAATCTGCATGTTGCCAGTAGAGAATATATAGTAGATTTCTGTATGTAAGTTCTGTCAGGGCCTTAGAAGCATTAGAAGCATTGATTTAATTTAAATTCAGTATTAATTGGGCAGAAGGACTTTACAGTAGTCTTTCATCCTGAAGATATCTCTTTGTTATGGATTCTGGATACTTTCCTTTCATGATCTGAAAACTGTCAACTAATTGACAGTAGGTATACTGATGACTAGAGGGTATTTTGCTGTTTTCAGCATCTCTATTTTGCACATATTCTTAATTTAACTAAAGGTGGTGTTTTTTCCTATATTTTTAAAATCTTTTGCCTGATCCCTTTGTTTCTCATTACCTAGGACTTCAAAAGTGTCTCACATCTGATGAATGTTGAGTGGATTCCAATGTAGTGATTTAATTTATATATTTAAATTGTGTGTGAATGTTAATCACACAAAACATAATTAGATATTTTGCATAATGACTTTTCAGCAATAATAACCATTTAGACTCTTGTAAAGCCTACTTTTAAAATTTAATTCA
>PVIY010024483.1:0-37969 GCA_004026745.1 Myrmecophaga tridactyla
GCCTCGTGCTCTCATCTGCACACATCACACCCACACCGCAGGGAGATGTTCTCCTGTCCTTTACACACACCCTCCCACTGGTATCGTGGGGACTGTTTACGAGGATTCCAGCTCTCCCTTCAAAAAGAGGGTGGGAGTCCATTCCCCGTCCTTTTGAGGTTAGGTGTGACAGTGTAACTATTTTGGGCACGATTTACCCTCTCCTTCCCTTTGCCTGGATCCTGGACAATGACACAGAGCACAGTGCTGCCTAAGCTGACGGACAATGCTGCAGGAATGAGATAGAAACCTCGACTGTTTCACGTCATTCAGATTTGGGGGTTGTTTGTTACCGCAGCATAACCTATTGTATCCTGACTGATACACATGCACACTTTTCCTCAATCTTTCCGCACATACGAATCCTTACACGTAGATGCCAACATCGCACACGTGCTCCCTCTTTTGAAGGATGGAGATTATTGTTTGCATTTTATAGACAAGAAAACTGAAATGCAAAAAATGAGGACGTGCATAGAACTGGAGTCAGATCCAGAGTATCTGACTGCCATTCCCACGCTGCCACCACGGTGATTCTATTCAGTGACAATCACAACTTCTCTAATCCAAGTGACGTGCTCCAGGAAAGGCTGTCCTGTCTGGCCCACTGGCCATCTGACACCTGTGAAGACTGGGCCCCTTGACGGGACAGACCCCCCACCTGAGAGAAGGGTCACACTCACAACTGTAATGTTGGCTACATCCTTGACGAAAGCAATGGCCTTTTTAGACTGGAACTTGCAGGTTCCATCCTGTTCAGGGGGGCAAAAGGCAGGGAACACAGGTTAGGGGAGCTTGGTCCCAGGCTGAGAATTCATGTACTAAGCAAAAATCACGTGTCAGGGCCTGTGCTGGGTGGCGGGTCCCTTAAGGGAGAATTAGACGCCGCCTTGTCCTCCAGGAGCTCCGTCTTGTGGCAGGTCACTGCCCTGCTGTGGCTGTGACAGACGTGGGCACAGCAGCTGGTGGGAGGACGAGGGAGAGCCCCAGCCGGCCTGGGGAGAGGTGCTGAGACCTGGGGCCAAGCAAGAGCCTGGAGGGCAGGGAAAAGGAAGGGCGTTCTCAGTACAGGGAACAACGCTGGTAAGAGGTGGGCGCAGAGACGGGGTTCCACGAAGGGAAGCTCAAGCCCTTCCTAGAGGAGCAGGGAGAAGTCAGGAATGCGAGAGGTGGGACTATAGAGAGAGGCAGGAGCTGGGGTTGGGGACCAGCCAGCAGTTTGGCTGGAGCAGAGTGCAAGGTCATGAGGGGACAGCAAAGGGAGATACGGCTGGAAAGACTGGTTTGGGTGGGGCCCTAGGGAGGGCCTCAAAGGGCAGGCCAAAGAGTCCTGACATCGTCCTGGGATGCCTGAGGAGCCTCTGGAGACGTTGAACAAGGCTGGGGTGTGGTCAGAGCTGGGCTGAGAGGCCACACAAGCAGTCCCTGTGAGAAGGGGGCCTAAGAGGAGGTCAGTGGAGGAAGGCACGTGGGATGGCCCAAGGAGCGGCAGTGAAAGGCCTACTGGGTCAGCTGGTTGGCGGTTGACTGGATGAGGTCTGGGTGGGGTGAGGGGTAGCCGCCAGGCTCCGAGGGAGGCAGGCGCTGCTGCCCCCAAGACAGGGGGCTACAGGAGAAGCCACATCTTCAGGGGGAAAGACCAGGTGCTTGGCTGGGGACAGGCTGGACTGAGGGACGGAGAGGAGGACCCTGGCACCTGTAGCAGGTCTTAGGCCAAGAAGGAAAGGGCCCGGGAGAGCACTGGCAGCACAAGAGGCCGAGGGATAAACACGGCACCCAGGGGCTGGAATGCCCTGTGTCAAGCGAGGGCGAAGCCAGAGGATGGCAGGACAATGCCCACTCCCAGCTGGAGGACGAAGAGGAGCCAGGAAGAAAGAGAACAGGGTGGGGAGAGAGGGGCCAAGGCCTTGGGGAGCAGGGCGTCTCAGGAAGGGGAGGGTAAGGTGGCTGAGGGTGACGAGGGGGTCCCCAGATCTGAGCAGTGCCTCAGGCAAGTAGAGGGGGTTGAAGAATGGATCGGAAGAATGGAGACAATTCCGAAGGTTCCAGCAGGAGGGGGCTGTCCAGTACCCCAAGCAAGGGGAGGGGAGGAGGAACAGTTTCAGAGGCGGGGAAGCTTTGCAGATCAAGACAGACCCCAAGTTGCCCAGAATTACCCGGGCCTTGTAGGGGTAGGTGTCTTCACCCATGATGCCCTTGTTGTATCGGATATACTCGAAGGCCTGGCTGGGGAGACCCCTGCAAGAAGCACACAGAGATGAGTGGCCGGGCACCAGCCCTGAGGGAGGCAGCTCTGCTCCCCCTGGGCAGAGTGGGGCGGCCTTGGTGGTAGAGCATCCAAGTGGTGGAAGAGGCCTCCGCGGGCCTCTCAGGGGCCGACAGTGCCGTGCCATTCGTCTGGCCTTGTGCTGAAGCTCAACAAAGTCAGGCGAGGCTCCTGGATTCCAGGGACCTGCCATGCGGGCTTCAGGGGGACAGAGCTCTCTGGAAGCCAGGCCCTGGGCTCCGCTGGGAGTGGGAAGTCCCACAGGATGGCGGGTGGAGTCAGCCCCAGGCACTGAGCCAGGGCAGGTGCTCTGCAAACACGACTGCTTGCCCCTCCTAACAACCCATGGGTTGGTTATTTCCAACCAATAATGCTGTTATTTCCATTTTACCAAAGGGAAGGCCAAGGCGCAAAGAGCCTGGACAACTCGTCCCAGGCCACAAAGCTCAAGTCAGGATTGTTTTCTATATCACTTTGCCTCCCACAGAAACCAAAGCTCAATGACTGCCGTAATTCCTCAGCAATCCTGCCCTCCTCACTGTTTACCCCCCCCATTGTATTCATCATTACCTATCATATATTTGATTATGGTCTGTTTTACCCAGCTAGGATGTCAGCTCCCTGTGTTTTCTTTTCGCATAGGCAGGCACCGGGAATCGAACCCGGGTCTCCGGCATGGCAGGAGAGAACTCTGTGTGCTGAGCCACCATCACAACCCCCACCCCTGTGTTTTCTTGATTGCTGCAGCCCCAGTGCCTAAATAACTACTTATTCTGAACCAAGGAAAACAGATTCTTTTTAAAAATGGGGAGTCAGAGACTCCTTGTCAGACTCCTTAGTGGTGGTGCTTACATGCTGCAAAGAGGAAAGAGACCATAAATGAGGGAGAGATGAGCCTGAACGCGATGGCGAGGCCGTGCCATCAGCCCCGAGCCCCAAGTGCAGGGACCGGCTCTCTAAAGGACACCCTGGCTTTCCGTTTTCACAGGACCGAGGAGACGCGGCCCGGGAGAGGGACGGGCCACAGGGAGGCAGGGGGCTGTCCAGGATGGGAGCTGGCACTTGGGGAATACACGAGCCTGTCCGGATGCATGTCGTTGGTCAGGAAAGCAGAGCGACCCTGGGGACATGACTGAGAGAGGCGTAGGTTAGAGACCACGGAAATATGCTGAGTCCTAAGCACCGGCTTTAAGAACGGGTCAGAATTAAGTAAGAGATGAGCAAGGGACGGGAATAAGCATTTCACCCGAGAAGCTATATGAACGGCCAATAAACACATGAAAAGATGCTCCACAGAACTGGTGATAAGAGAAATGCAAATCAAAAGCCCCACGAGATGGGCAGTCCCAAGGGCTGGTGATGAGAAGCTGGATCCCTAACAACCTGCAGGTGGGAACGGACAATGCTAAACCACTTTGGAAAACAGTTTGGCATTTTCTTAGACAGATAAATATACGCACATTTACCAAATCACCCAAAAATTGTACTCCTAGGTATAAACCCAAGAGAAAAGAAAACAGTATGTCCACCTAAGTGCTTTTACATGAATGCTCATAGCAGCATCGTGTATAATTCCAAAAAAAGAAAACAACCCAAATGTGCCTAAAGGATGAATGGATAAAGAAAATGCAGGATATCTGTACAATGGAATATTACTCAGCAATAAAAAGGAATGAATGCTGATACATGCTACAGCATGAGTGAGCCTCAAAGTTGCTATGCCAAATGAAAGAAGCCAGGTGTAAAAGGCCAAATATATAATTCCATTTATGCAAAATGTCTAGAAAGGGCAAATCTAAAGAGGCAGAAGATAGCTTAGTGGTGGCCTGGGGCTGAGGGTGGGAAAAGGGAGCGATGGCAAGCGGGCAAAAGGGTACTTTTGGGGATGATGGAAATATTCTAAAATTGGGTATAAAAAAAGAGTTGTACGACAATAAAAAAAAAATCACTGGCTGGCACACTTAAAACAAGTGAATTGTATGGCATATAAATGATACCTTGATAAAATTGTTTTTTCTACAACTAATTAATTAATTAATTAGTTGTGGTGCTGTGCTTTGAAATTTATAGCTTCTTTGTATATATATGTTATTTTTCACAAAAAAGAAGGAAAAAAAGTCGATTGTGATGATAAAAAAATATTTAAGCCCTCTAGCCTATATTCTTGAGCAGCTAAATGGAAAAATATGAGAGGAAAACTTCATAAACTATTGAAAACTACTGCTTTTTTCTTTGCTTTGTATATATGTTATACTACATGATAAAAAGAGTTAAAAAAAAATATGCATTAAAAAAAAAGAACGGGTCAGGAAAGCAGGCCCGGGAAAGACGCAGCCCTGTGGGAAAGCTCCCTGGGGCCTGTCGAGCGTGGTGGTTTTAGGGAATTTGCATAAAGGCCACGCCAACTTCCATGGTCTGTGTGTGCCTTTTCAATCTGGAGGATTTGTGTGACTGTTTCTCATTCTACGGTTCCTTTTGGCCCAGACCCAGAGGCCTTGGCAGCCGACTGAGCCTAGAGGCTGTGGGATGGGAGAGGAGCAGCACCTGGGAGAAAGGACGTATGGCCGGGCTCGGATTCCAGCCTGGCCCCAGTCCGGCTGCAGGCCCCTGGGCATCTGGGGTGACCTGCCTCCCCTGTACCACGGGGAAGATTTTGCTCTCCTCCAGCACAGCGTGTGGATTTTCCACTGAGGCAGTGCCCAGCACAGACTAAGCTGCTTGATACATGGTGAGTTTCCTTCCTTTCGCAGGAAACCAAAGCTCAACTAGAACCGACCCACTGGAAATGAGAAGGGATGCCAGGCCCCTCCCCCTCGGGCACGTACCCTTGGCAGCCATGATTGTTGAAGCTTGCAGCGCAGTCCACCAGCTGCTGTTCCGCCTGGGGGAAGGGACACAGACCCAATGAGTGGAAGCTGAGAGGGCAGCAGAGGCCAAGGGCACTGGGCCTTCCCTTTGGCCAACTCAACGCTGTGTCCAGATGTCCAGAGCACCGGCTCCCCAAAGGGCAGGACGGTGGTTTGTCTTAGCATGTTTGAGTGGCCAGGCTGAGCGGGGGCCAAACTGGCAGGCGAGAGGACGTGAGTGGGCCCCGCCCGGCCTGAGAGCCCCCCTTGCAGGTGTGCACATGCGGTGTAGACCAGGGCTCCAGAGGGAGGCGCCGGGCCTTCCTGGAGACCCTGCCCCACACTCTTTCCCTTTCCCATGAGCACACAGGGGTCCTTCCTTCAGAAGCTGCGGCCCCTCACTGTGGGGTGGGGGTGGGGGGGCAGGGGCACGGATTCCTCTTGGTGAAAACAACCCAGCCAGCTTGGGAAGGGTCCGAGGGCTCCAGAGTGACTCCCAGGCAGTGCTGGGGTGCTGGGGAGCACCCAGATTCACCAGGAATGAGTCCTTGGGCCATGTCCTCAATACGCCGCATTCCCTTCTGTGAAATGTATCACATGGGACTCCCATGCCAAAGGCCTCAAAGATGCAAAAACAGCCCTAAGGGATGCCTGACCCTCCCCATCACGGCTGGGGCAAAGCCGCGACCCCTGCAGGAGGTGACCCAGGGGCTGATTTCTTACCAAGGACAGCAGCTTCCCAGTTGCTATGGCAACCGCAGACTCCAGGGCCCCCGTGGTGGAGAAAGTCCAGCAACTGCCGCAGGAACCCTACAGGCCACAGGGGAGACGGGGTGGGGTGAACAATCAGGCCACCGGGAGACGGCCCTTCCCTTCTGCCTCCTCCACGGACCCCCAAGTGGACCCCAAAGGCTCCCCAAAGCCTTTACAGGTCACAGCATCCTGCTCCCGACTTGTCTGCTCAGAGTCCCCAGGTCCCGAGAGGCTGGGCATCTTTCTCCCCAAGTTACGGACGAGGCAGTGGTGACCGGCAGCAGAGCTGGAGCAGCAGCACCAGTGGTGCAGCAGCCTCTGGCACCCGCGGATGCCCAATCCCAGCCTCTTCTCGAACCATCGCCACCTCCTGCCAGGCCCGGGAGCCTCCCCCACCTCACTCTATAGTCTGCGGCCTCTCCTTCGACTTCTGAGTTGTTTGCTGGCTCAGCTTCCCCCCATGGTTTTGCAGCCGAAGGAATTACCAAAGTCCCACTTCTAGAACCTTCTCTTGCCTCTCCATCACCACTCTCATTTCCACCACAGTTCTGGGAAACGGCTCCCCTGATTTCCACTCAGGCCAGACATAGAGCTGACTCCTGGACAGACCCCCGGACAACCCGGCCACCTAGGACTTCTGGGTCCTACCCCACCACCCGTGTCACCATCTGCTCCCAAATTCAGGGCCGCTTTTAATCGTGGCACCTCCGGGACAGCACGAGGGTCAGGTGCTGGGTGCTGGAACCGGACAGCCCCGCTCGATCACTAGTGTGGCCCCAGGAAGCCACTTCCCTCCTCTAAGTTTCATCATTTGTAAGAAGGGAACGATACCAGCTCTGACCTCACGGGGCTGGTAAGGGGGTTAGAATAAATTGTGCCTGCCAGTGGGCTCCGTTTGCTGTTATTCTTTTTTCTCTCAGCTTCCAAACTTCAAAAATCACATCTTTGCCTCTTTACCTGCCTTCACTGGTTCAATCTCCATATTCTATCTCTGAATCGTCCCTTTAAAACTGTCTGTCTCATGCCCATGGCATTGTCTTGGTGGAGTCCTCATTGCTCTAACTCCATATCAGCCTCCGCCACTTGCCTCTTCCTCTCAAACCCTCCCTTCTGCAGAGACGAGGTGCACCAGGTCAGGGGGGCCCCGGGTGGGTGTGACCACTCACTGCCCAGGGCTGAGCTTTGGGCACTGGGCTTGGGGTGGAGACCTGGGTGTGAGTTCCTTATGTCACCCTCCCCTCGGTGCCCCCCTCCATAAGCGAGGGACCCCAAAGGGCTGCTGAGCTGACGGTAGATGCTCCATTGCTGTCTGCAGCCCAGATGCCACTCCCGCCCAGGAGATGCGCCCTGTTCTTGCTCCCCCTGGCTCACCTGGTGTCTGGCCAGGAGCAGCTAACCCGAGGACTCAGAGAATTCTTGGAAACCTCCCCCCCCTTCCCGCTGCCCAGGTGATAAGCAGGCTCAGGCTTCCACACGTGCTTTTGGGGTGGTCTGTCATGGGATGGTCTAAACGCTGCCCATGGGCCCTGTGGGCAAAGGCAAGGCTCTCTCCACCCCACCAGAGAGGAGAGACTCATTTTGGCCCTGGGTACCTGGCAGGTGAGCCTGGAGGAGCTGAAGCTGTGCCAGGTGACGCAGGAAGTGGAAAAAAAGGTTTCGCATCAAGAGTAATCAAATTGTTTCCAGGAAGCAAACTTTTACTTTTCATTTTCTGGAACTGAGAAATCAGCACCCTTCGGAGAGGCCGATTTGCAGGGAAGGATCACAGAAGGCAGACTGGGCAGCAGGCAGTGGGCCCGCGCCCCTCCTGGACATGCCAGAGACCCCCGCCTCCCCACCCCTTCAACCCCCACCCTCAGCAAGCGGCCTCAGGCCTCAGCTCTGAGGAGCAGACATCAGGGTGAGGGAGGCACAGCCACTCCCCCTGCCAGGTGCCCCATGGCCCGCAGGAGGTACCCTCCCCACACCCAGAAACGAACCTTCCACAGAGGGGGCCCCTGAGACTGCAGCCACTGCCATGGCCTGGCGCACGGGAAATTCTGGCTTTTGTTCTGGTCTCGGACCACCTGAGCCCCCCAGCTCCCCGAGGGAGGCAGCTGGCTGGTCCCTGGTGGGCACAGCGAGCGTTAGGCCTGGGTGGTCCCAAGGGCCAGTCCCAGGACCAGGGGGAGCTCAGGGGGCTGTACCCCAACAGGGAAGTATGTCTCATCCTCCAGGGCGGGCCACCGGAGAAGGGACTTACCCCCACGGCAGGAGAAAAGGGGATGTGGGATTGGGACCCGCGCGTGGTGGTTTTGTGGTTCTTCTGACTTTTCCTTCCAGATGCGCTGCCTGAGAACACGGGGTCTGTCTGAGAAAGGGCAGGGGTCGCCATGCATACCTGATTTTTCACTGGTGTGATAAAATTTCCCTTTTTCCGCCAGTCCACAGAGGGTGGGTAGGGACCACTGCCCCGCAGGTAGTTGCTTTTGGTGGCTGAGCAATTCTGAAATGACCAAATATATTTTTACAGGGAAAAAAAACACCTTCTTGACAAAAATGTTTAATTGAAATGGAATCGCTGAGAGGAAAAGGGAGAAACTGTAAGTGTCAGAGCCACCCTCCCCATCACTCATCCCGAATGCTGAACAACCTTGGGAGCCAGGCTGGCCAACTCGGGAGAGTGCTGCCAGTTTAGCAAATAAAAATACATTTCACCCAGTTAAAGTGGAAAATTTCCATCAACTTATAACTTCTTTAAAAAAAAATTCTGTGTTGTCCTACATGTCATTCTGACGTCAACAACCACAGAAGTTCCAACAATTTGTACTTATTGAGTGCATATGACACACCCGATTTCCTGCTAACCGTTAATTTTTTTTCATTTTTAACTTTTTTTTTGCATAGTATAACATATATACGAAGCAAAGCAATAAAAAAGCAAGAGTCTTCAAAGCACTCTTCAACAAGTGGTTACAGGACAGATCCCAGAGTTTCTCATGGGCTACCGTACGATCCTCTCAGATTTTTCCTTCTTGATGCTCCAAATATGAGAGGCTAGCGGGCTTAAATATTTTTTTATCATCACAACGACTTTTTTTCCTTCCTTTTTGTGAAAAATAACATATATACAAAAAAGCTATAAATTTCAAGCCCCACAATTAGTTGTAGAACATATTTCAGAGTTTGACATGGGTTATAATTTCACAATTTTAGGTTTTTACTTCTAGCTGCTCCAAAACACTGGAGACTAAAAGAGATATCAATTTAATGAATCAGCAGCATTCATATTCATTTGTTAAGTCCTATCTTCTATGTGTATTTCCACCATCACCTCTCATCTACCCATACCTCTCTTTAGGGGTATTTGGACTATGGCAATTCTAAATTTTTCACACTGGAAGGGTATGCCACTAAAATGGGATAGGGAGATGGAACTAGCTGATATTCTAGAGAGCCTGGGCCCTCTAGGCTTCAGGACTTATCTGGACCAGGGACCCATCTGGAGGTTGTAGGTTTCTGGAAAGTTTTTTCTAGTGCCTGGAACCCGTGTGGAATCTTATATATTGCCCTAGGTGTTCTTTAGGATTGGCTGGAATGGTCCTGGTTGGGGGCTGGCAGGTTATGATAGGTAGCAAGGTCTACCTGAAGCTTGCATAAGAGCAACCTCCAGAGTAGCCTCTCGACTCTATTTGAACTCTTTCTGCCACTGACACTTTATTAGTTATACTTCTTTTCCCCCTTTTGGTCAGGATGGAATTGTTGATGCCATGGTGCCAGGTCTGGATTCATCCCTGGGAGTCCTCTCCCAACCCTATAACTTTTTAGTGTTGGTACATCCCATGCATTCCTTGGGATATACCCATGCTAAGAAATGACCTGTTGTTCATCTGAAATTCAATTTTAACTCGGCATCTATATTTCATCTGGCAAATCTGAGTTATGGGACCATAATGCCATGGCTGTGAGCCTGGGCTGGGGAACTGTGCTGGAATTCTACTCCTCTGTGTCTCCCAAAGAATCTAGGGGACACCTGAGCTGCTGCTGGGGGTGGAACTGAGGGGGGGCCGGAGGTGAAGTAGCGCTGGCTTGGAAATAGAGCAGGCTACAAACTTATTCCAAAGGCTTGAGTGAAAAGATTCAGATTTGGTCACAATACCTACCTGAGGCTCAGACCATAGATATATTTTTTTAATTTCAGCAAAGGTCATATCTGAAAATTGGTTCAATGCCACTGAAAAGAGAAGGAAAAGAAGAAAACAAAACAATCACCACCAGAGGTGCTTAGCATATCATGCATAAAGAAACATAGAAAGAAATAATGAAACCTCTTGTTCCCCTGTCTCCTCTTTGTAGCCACCGCAACTTGGCCCATTTAAATATTTACACTGATTACAGCAAGGCCCTGCTATGTCAGGTCTGACTAATATGGAGGCTGTCACCAATGACAGCGCTCCAGAACGGCCTGGGGACTTGTGCAGGTGTCTGGGCAGCATTCTAGAGTGGCTGGTGCTGGTGATTTGGGGGGAAGGGGGCGGTACCTGGGCACCCATTTCTTTGACACCTTGCTGGGGGGTCCAGCGGACTCCCAGGTAGAGAACCGCTCACCTGGCTACGTGCTCTCCTACCTCAGAATCCAGAGAAGGGAGCACTTTCAGCTCCACAGCTGAGTCAAACGTCTCTGAAGGTTAATTACCTCAAGGTCACACATCCAGCATGAGACAGAGAGGAGATTCCAACCCAGGTGTCCTTCCGGCTCATGCCTGTCACCCCTGCACCAACTTAGGCGGCACTGCCGTCATTTCTCAGGACCAGGGTGAATGTCCTCGGATGTGTGTGTGTTTCTAGGGAAACGTACCCCAGTGAGGGCAGATGCCCCTCGAGGCTGCTCATGAACGCAGAGCGTGTGTCTGAAGGGCCACTGTCCACTGTCGCCCTAGGCCCCCCAAAGGCCAGGCTGAACCCCAGGGCTGGACCCTCGGATGGCAGGGCCCTCTCTACTGGCTGTAAGCCTCCTGACCGCCTGGGGCGGTGCCAGCACTGTCCTAACTGACAGCCCCACATTACATGGAGATCAGCAGCAGAGCCGGGATGTGAGGTCGGCCAAGCACAGCTCCAGAGTCTGGGCTCCTGCTCCCTCCGCCCAAAAGCCCCTTGTGGCCCCCCACCACTGTGCATCATTAACTGATTTCTTTCCAGAACCAAGACCCTCCCTCCCTTCAAGGCCCCGAGAAGCCCGGAGGGCCGGCGTCACCACAATACTTTTAAAGGTGTGGTTCCCAGCGTTGTGGGCACTGATTTTCCTCCAGTTGCTCAAAAATGTCTGCTGCCGTTGGTGGTACTCCTCAGAGCTGTATTTCTTTCGGTGCTAAAACAAAACACAGCAGTGGCAAGTCAAGGAAAGCAGGAGGCAGCTCTCCCTGGGAGACCTGACGTGTTGAGAGTCCACTGTTTCCCTCGGGCAAGTCTGGGCGACTGGGCAGGAACACTGCCCTGGGTCTCTGCTGTGAAAGGCAGGAAGTGACCAAGTTATAGACCTCCTGCCTCCAGGGCGCCATGGCCACACTGAAGACCAGGCGGCTGCCTGAAAGTAAGCTGAAGGTCCGAGTGGACCCGGTGAAGAGACTTGCCAAGGGCCCAGCCCCAGCTCCCCACACAATAGCTGGTGCTGGGTCAAGTTTAAGGCAAAAATCACCACTTCTCAAAAGCACACACACCTGGCTGGCATTCTCCAACTGAATTTGCAGCCAGCACACCATGTGATTTGAATACAAAATAAGGAAATGAATTCCAAAGCTGGCCGGACCACCAGCCAACTTCCACATTTGTTATTGGGAACACTGTTTGGGAGAAGTTTATTTTACTGAAGTTTTCTCACTTTGGCCAACACCCAGTGTGGAAAGACCCAGGGCGGGGGTGTGGTTATAGTTTGGTTGGGTAACAGTAAAGTTACAAAACGAAAACTTTGAAAAAGGAGAAGTTGGCACTGACCTGCAACATCCATGATTTAAAGTGAAAGTTCTCTGCAAAAAAGGAAAAAGAGAAAAAAAAAGATTAGATTTGGGTGCCTCCTGGGTCCAGGGCACTTTAGAACTGATTTGCATTGTAGGTAACCGAGCTAAATTTAGAATACCGAAAATGGTGCTGTCTAACGTACATGCAAAAAGGAACCTGTACTTTTTCTCATGCCCCAAATTAATTCTGAAAAACCATACACACTAATCTTTGGTGTGAAAAGTCAGGAGAGTGGTTAGCCTTAGTGGGGCACAGAGAAAGCTTCAGGGGTGCTGAGAATATTCTATTTCTTCATCTGGGTGCCGGTTACGTGAGTGTGTCTTGATTGTGGAAATCCAGTGAAACGCACACTTAGGATTTGTGCATTTTTCCACGTGATGTTCCATATCAATAATAAGTAGTTAATAAAAATAACAAAACCCAACTATATACCCCAGGGCCCAGTAAACTCTTTCTTAAAGGAACAGATGGTAAATATTTTAGGCTTTGCCGTCTGTTTGGTATCTGTCTCAACTCCTTAACCGTGCCACCCTAATGCCAAAGCAGCCACATACAACTTGACAACAAATGGATGTGTTTGGTGTTCCATTAAAACAGGCCTTATTAATAAACACAGGCCAGCCAACGGTTTGCAGATCCTTGATATACTTCCTTGGGTAATTTTAAGTTATCTAAAAGTTTTCATTTTAGATTCAAATTCAAATAGCTGCAAAGGATGCATTCCTTCTCTGACCCTTTCAGGCAGTGCTTCTGCTAATACAATTTTCACAAAAACCTTGTTGGCTTTGTGTGCAGTTCCAGAGCATCCTAATGTATTCCAGGTTATCGTAAATACTGACATTTAAACATAAGACAGTCACTCCACGCTCTTACAGCTAGCCAATGGACTGTAAATGCCATCATGATTTGATACCCACCATCAATAACATGGGCATTGTCTTATTGTCCTCAAGAGTAGAACAGACTACACAATTTTCCTTTGGACCCCTATCTCTTTCCCCTCCTCACAGAATTTTATTCTAAGGGAGCAGGTTTTCACGCTTGATCACCCTAACACACTTTTCTGTATCAAAAAAGAAAAATGTAAATTTAAATTATTTTTACTTCCTGTGATCCAAATGTTCCTGAATATTCCAAAAATTAATTCTGGACGGGGTAATCAATATAATTATTAGCAGTACATTGTTTTAGTTTCCCAGATGCTAAAACAAATAGCATGCAATGGATTGTTTAACTACAGAGATGTACTGGCTCACAGTTTCAGAGGCAAGAAGTCTTGCTTCCTCCCAGGGCAGGTGTCTTAAGGCTGGCCAGTAATCTTGGAGTTTCCTTGTTTTTTCTGTCATATGGCCAATGCACATGGTAGCATCTTTCCCTTTTCCTTCTGGGTTCCACTGGCTTTCAGTTTCTGGCTGCTCCGTGTGGCTTCTCTCTCTGTGGGCTTCCCTGTAAGCTCTCCAGTAAAAGGATTAAAACCCATCCTGACTCAGCTGGGCCACATCTTAACTAAAGTAGCCTCATCAAAAGGTCCTACTTACAGCGGGTTCACACTCCTAGGAATGCATTAAGATTAAGGATGTGCTTTTCTGGGGTTCATGACTCCAAATCATCACAGTCCACCCTCTGGACCCCCAAAAGACATGTTCTTCCCAAATGCAAAATATGTTCATTCCATCATGATATCCCCAAAGCCTTAAATCACTTTAGAATAAAGCGAAATCCAAGGTGTCATTAAAATCAGTTATGGACATGGCCCTCCTGGGCAAAATCCCTCTGTCTAATGGATCTGTGAAACCGAGAATTCAAGTTATCTGCCTCCCATATATAATGGTGGTACAGAAATGGATAAATATAGGGAGAGACTGGAAGGCAAACAGGATCACGGGTCCCAAATGAGTCTGAAGCCTAACAGGGCAAGCTCCGTTAGACCTCAAGCTCTCGAAGCCACCTGTGGCCTGATACTTTGTCTCCCAGGCCCGATGGAGCAGTGGCCACACGCTGTCCAAGGGCTTGTGCTGCGGCCATGCTCTCCCCTGAGACTGGGGTGAAGGCCTCATCTGAGCATCAGAGCGGTAGACAGGCGTCCACTAACACAGGGACCCAGGCCCGATCCCCTCTGAGATGGGGTGGCAACACTCTCTCAACAAAGGGGCACAAGGCCCACCCAAGCACAGGGGTGTACCTGCCCTTTCCAGGCAGGTGGGCGGGCCCACTCTTTTGGCCTGAGGATGTTCTTTCTGTCCAGACCCCAGCTCCAGTGATTCTGCCCTTGAAGTCATTCTTTGTTCAATTCATTCCTTCTCTGTCCCTTTCTGGCACTGCTTCTGCTAATACAGATTTCACAAAAACCTTGTTGGCTTTGTGTGCAGTTCCAGGGCATCCCAATCATCAGACAACAGAACTTCTCACAGATCCTTCCTGGATAACCGCACTTCCAATCCTGACCTCCGGTGAAATGGCTGACCGGATCCACATCCAGCCACAGCTTATTTAGCAAAGGTTGTTCAGTTAAACCCTCACCCTCTGGTGGGTCATGTACCGAAAGCCCCGGGAGGTCCCTGTTAGAGCCACCTCTGCCCCTGGTCTTAGAGGACACTATCTGCACAGGCTGAGGATTTTCAAAATCCTCAACTGCTGGTTCCTTGTGCTTTAAGCGTAATTCTCTGCTCATCCCTTTCCCCTTTCATTTTACTATAAGCCATAGACAAATCCAGGCTTCACCTTCCACACTTAGCTTGGAAATCTTCCCAGCTAAATATCCAAATTCATAGCTTGCAAGTTCTGCCTTCCATCCAACAAGAGAACACAATTTTGCCAAGTTCTCTACCACATTATAAACAGGATCGCCTTCCCAGACGAGCCGAGGACCAAGGAGTCCTGGCACCCAGGCCCATAACACCCGTCTTTGGGAAGGAAGCATCGCCTTGACGAGGACTTGCCTTGGACTTCTCCCGGCCTCAAAACCCATGAGCCAATAAAATCTCATTGCTTAAGCCAACCCACCGCAGGGTATTTGCTTGAGCATCTAGGAAACGGAAACAATCCCATATAGCTGATGATAAAATACTGTTTTTCTCTTTTAGTGAGACTTCTCTAAAGTGCCTTTTAATTTAATTTAATTTTAATTTGCTCTTTTTCCAAATGTTGTGGAGAGTTGAATTATCCAATAGTTTTCTGGCCTTAACACCTATGTCAAGACACTTATCCTAGCCAGGATTTACATATGTGTGTATGATTTAAAATGCCTAGATAATTGAATAAAATATGGCTATCTATTTTGTGTCTTTTGAAGTATGGTTTTATTTTTATTTTTTTAAGTCAGGTTTATTGAGGTATTATTTACGTACAATAAAATTCACCCTTTTAGGCATTAAGGAAAAAAAAGGATCGCCTTTCTTCCAGTTTCCAATAACACATTCATCGTTTCCTTCTAAGGCCTCTTCAGAGGTACCTTTAATGTCTTCATTTCTATCAAGAGTCTTGTCAAAACAATCTAGGCTTTTTCTATCAAGCACCTCACAATTCCTTCAGCCTCTACCTATTGCCCAATTACAAAGCTTTCCCCACATTTTTAGGTATTGGTTATAAGAGCACTCTACTTTCTGGTACCAAAAACTGTCCTAGTTTCTCATCTGCTAAAACAAGCATCATACAATGGGTAGGTTTAACAACAGGAAGTTATTGGTTCACGGCGTTGGAGGCTGGAAGGTTTGCAACTTCTCAGCATTGGTATCTTCTGGCTGGCAGGCAATCTTTGCGGTCCCTTGGCTTTTCCGTCACATGACAATGCACTTGTGTCTTCTCCTTTTTCTTCTCAGTTCCACTGACTTTCATCCTCTAGCTGCTCCCTGCAGCTTCTCTCTGGGCCCTTCTCTATAAGGCTTCCAGTAATAGGATTAAGACCCACTGTACACCTTCACTAAAGCAGCCTCATCAAAAGAGCCTATGAATAATAGGTTCCCACCCACGGGGCTGGTTAAGATTAAGCATATGTTTTTTTTGGGGTACATAACTCCAAGACCCCATGTAATCAAGTACTCAAAACATTTAAAATAATTACATATTGCGAAAGGTAATTATTAAACTTAAAAAGTAATTATTAAACATAAAAACTAAAACTGTATTGGAAATGCATCTCTTGATGAAGTGACTGGTTTTACCACTCTTCCCGTGGGCTAATGCATTCATGGATAAATATTACCTAGTACTTGGATAACACACTCAATTTCTCGTACTGCTTCTTATGCCCCAAACTGTAGGGATAATGCTATTAAAAGTTGCTGAGGGACGCCTCATAGATTCTAGGGAACACGGCACAGCTGCCATTAAAGTCCCAGGCTGCTGGCAAGCCACCCAAACTGTGCCTAAGATGCACTAGATGGTACCTCTGGGAGGTCCTCCCTCCTTCAATTTCAGTTCTGTTGAAGAGCTGGAGACACCAGACTTGAAGGATTTGTTACTAATGGCTCCTGATGCTGTCCCTTTTGTCTGTTGTCCCCAGGGCAAGGCCAGTTCAGATTCAAGATGAAGGAGAAGACGTGCTCCTTAAGACGTGCTCCTTCCTGCCTTCAGGCAGGTCAGTGTTACCAAAGAGGAAGTAAAGAGCCTGAAAACTGATCCCCTTAAACACTGTTAGTAAACCAGGGTAGAATATGACAACTGTACGTCGCTGGCTCCTTATCTACCCCCAGAGCAATGAACGCAAACTGCAAACTTCAGCTGCAAACTTCATAGGACGTAACATTTCCCCAGACCACTGAAACCCCACAACCCATAATAGTTTGCAAAATCATGGGCCCAAAGCAAACTCTTAATGACAAAAAAGCATAGGGTCATAAAGATCGTTCAATATCTGCCCAAAAACAAATTAAAAATTTTTTCAGAACCCCAGAGCATTGATTGTTATCTCCTCCTGAAACAGAACAAACCACCTCAGCCCCTTCTATTCAAAGATCACTATGGAAACCTGTTCTCAACAAAACCTTCCTATAAAACAAGCCAACCCATTCCACTCAGTCGTGTTTCTCCCTTGAACACGTCCGAGTTAATCTCTTTAACGTGTACTTTCCCTCTCTCTTTAATGGACTTTACTACTTATTCTGGCTGGCCCGCTCATCTCTAAGTTTTTCTAGCGATGACAGTATTGAACCTGGAACAGGGCCGCGCGGCCACCACTGTCAGAGGGCACCACTTACAGGAATGTCTTCTGTTCCCCAGGGACCCACGCCCCCAGTTAGAAGATCCCTGCTACAGCGCATTTAGGAGTCCCCGACCAGACCTGTTTTGGAAACACAGGAGAGCTATAGGTATTTTCCCTGGGGGGAAAAGCACATTTCCTCAGTACTCTTCCTGCTCAGGGTTTCGGGGGATACCAAGCCTTGGTTAAGGACTCTACTTCATTGACAGCCTCAAAGGAAGAGAACCCAATGCAGGACCAGGGTCCGAGGCAAGATGGAGTCCAGGGTAACTGACTGGCCTCTAGGGCTTTCAAAAGAAACAGGAAGGTGTGAAAAACCATGACTTTTGGTGGGAGAAACAGCATACATTGAGGGCACTCCTGAGGCTGCAGAGATGACCTTGGGAAAGGGATTGTAATAAAAAAATTAATAGCAAATGATTATGATTACTGAATCATTATATAGATACTTTTTCTTTCTATAATGTAGACTAGCCAAAAGTTAATACCCGACATTACTAAAACTCAACTGGTGTCAATGTTATTTATTACCATTGTGATGGTAATTCTAGCCTGCTCTCAGCCCTGTTTATATTTGTTATTGTAATAGTAACAACTCCATCTTCCCTTGTTTAAGTCAATAAAACCCTTGAACTCCTTGGACAAAGAGACAGATTTTTTACAGGCCATCTCATCTTTTGCTTTGCGTACAGCAATAAATTCTCTCTTTGAAACCCCAGTGCTATGGATTGCACAGAGGAAATGTTGTGGAATAGGCCAGGTTTGATCTGAAAGAATTCCCCAATTAAAATTTTTCCCCCACAATGGTAACCACAATAAACAAATCATTATTAAAATAAAAATAGTGCTGCCTAAATGTCATTAAGGTGTCAATTCTACTCAAATTGATCTAGACAGTCAATGCAATACCAATAATAATTTCAACAAACTACTTTGCAGAATTGGAAAAGCTAGTTAACAAATTTATTTGGGAGGGAAAGGGGACTGAAATAGCCAGAAACATCTTGAAAAAAAGAATGAAGTAGGAGGATTCACATTTCCTGACTTTAAAGCTTATTATAAAGCCACAATGGTCAAAGCAGCATGGTATTGGTATAAAGATAGACATACTGATCAATGAAAAGCAACCCTTGGATCTATGGTCAACTGATTTTTTGACAAGGCCCACAAATTGTCTAAACTGAGATGGAATAGTCTCTTCAATAAATAGTATTAGGAGAACTGATTATCCATATCCAAAGGAATGAAAGAGGACCCCTATTCACACCCTATTCAAAAATTAACTCAAAGTGAATCAAAGACCTAACTATAGAAGCCAGTGTGATAAAACTCCTAGAAAAAAAAACACGGAAGCATCTTTGAGACCCAGTGATTGGAAGTAGCTTCTTAGACCTTATACCCAAAGCACAAGCAATGGAAAAAACAAAAAACAAAAAACAGATAAACGGGACCTTCTCAAGACTGAAGACCTCTGTACCTTAAAAGATTTTGTCAAAAGGGTGCAAAGGCAACTGATACAATGGGAGAAAATATTTGGTAATCATATATTTGATACCTAGAATATATAAAGAAATTCCACAACTCAACAATAAAGAAGACAAACTACCCAACATAAAATGGGCAAAAAACATGAATAAATATTTCTCCAAAGAGGAAATGGCTAAAAAGCACGTGAAAAGATGCTCAACTTCACTAGTATTAGGGAAATGCAAATCAAAACCACAATGAGATATCATCTTATACCTATTAGAATCGCCGCTATTAAACAAACAAAAAATTACAGGTGTGGAAGAGGATGTGGAGAAATGGGAACACTTATTCATGGCTGGTGGGAATGTAAAATGGTGCAGCTGCTGTGCAGGATGGCTTGGTGGTTCCTCAGGAAGCTAAGTATAGAGTTGCCTCATGACTCGGCAATTGCACACCAGTGTTTCATAGCAGCAATAGTCACAATCGCCAAAAGAGGGAAACAATCCAAGTGCCCATCACCTAGGGAACAGATAAACAAAATGCAGCATATACGCACAATGGAATATTACTTGGCAGTCAAAAGGAATGAAGTCCTGAACACGTGACAATGTGGATGAGCTTTCAGGACATAATGCTGAGTGAAATAAGCCAGACACAAAAGGATCAATACTGTATGATTTCACTAATATGAGCTAATTAGAATGTGTAAACTCACAGTCTTAAAACAGAATATAGGTTACCAAGAGATAGAACGAGGCTAGAGAATGGGGAGCAGTTGCCTAATATGTACAGATTATTTAATGAGGTTGAACTTAAACATTTGGAAATGGATAGAGATGATGGTAGCTTGCTATTGGGCTTATAAGTAAGTGTTGAATTGTAGGTGAATATGGTTGAAAGGGGTTGTTTAGAGTCATGCATGTCACCAGAAGGAAAGCTAGAGGTTAAAATATGGGATTGTATAACACAGCAAACATTGTGGTGGATGACGTTTATGACGAACACTACAAATAGAAATATGTTCTTTCATGAAGTGGTACAAGTGTACTACCCTAGTGCAAAGAGTTAATAATGAGTAGTATGGGGGAAAAGCACCTACTGCAAACCATGGACTATAGTTAACACCAATTATCTTCTTATTTTTCATCAACAGTAACAAATGTACCCACACCAATACTAGGGGTCAATAATGGGGGCGGGGGGGATGAGGGGGATGAGGCTTTTTGAGTTTCCTTTTTTAAAAATGTCTGTTATTTTTCTTTTTGGAGTAAGAAAAATGTTCTAAAATTGCTTCTGATGATGATAACGAAACTACATAATGACACTGAGAGACACTGATTGTATACGTTGGATGGATTATATGGTCTTTGTGAATATATTTCAACAAAATTTGCAGTTAAAAAATAGCGTTGGGATAGGGGTAACTGAATAAGATCCGATTGCCAAATTTCAGTTAAGTAAAAGAAAATGTCCTTGGGACCTATGGAAAAGTTTTCCAGGATTTAGGCTTGGGACAAATTAAACAACTGTATATCTTCCAGAATTAGATGCTTTTGAGGTTTTTATAATTTTAGGATATTATGAAACAAAGAGGTTTTTTTTTTTAACTTCCAATAGAAAAAGGCCAACACAGCTGCAAAAATGCACTGACAAAAGTCTAGTCTTATTCCTGTTTTTATGAAGACTTTTGAACCAAACAAATACAATTTTATTCTACTTGGGTTCTCCCTAAATTTATACATGCCTACTGATAAAATAAGCTAGCATTATATCTATTAGATCTTTAAGATGATGAAAAATGTAAGTCTGTGTTTAATGAAATTATTTTCTTGACAAACCAATTAAAAAATAATGTTTTGTAGGATTTTTAAAGAAATGTTTATAAAAATTAGGGCCTAGAGTATTAAGCTCTTACCAAGTCACATTTATTCCTTAGCCTTAACTGTTACTTCTAAATTCTGACTGCTCTGATTTTTGTGTATATCCCTGGAACGCTGGGGTGTGTGTGACACCTGAGACTCAGACTCAAGAGTTTTCCAACTTTAAAAGTACTAAATGAGTAATGTTACTCCATACAGCAACTGTTAAAGAAGCTGAAAAAGATCAGACTCCAGTTAGGGATATAAATGAGGCATGACTTCCAGGGGTAACCTCCTTGGCACTGCGGTATCAGCAACAGATTTGTGATCTAAAAGGGGAAAGGAAATAAAGGTTCAGCGGCTAAGAGATTTCAAGTAGAGCCGTGAGATCATTCTGAAGACTACTCTTAGGCAGGTCTTAGCCAGATATTGCCGACACTGTTCCTGAAAACACTAAAGAATATCCGAGGTTCTATCTAAAATATGTAAAAAAGTTATTTCCCCAGTGTAACACAGCTATAAATCTCCTTTTACTCCTTTTATTTACATCTATTATTTTCAGTTTACTTATTAAGTTTCTTTTTCAGGAACTTAAAGCCTCTGTGAAAGTCAGAGGTATCAGTCTAAGAATGACCACTGGTTTCGTTCCTCTATGCTGTAATGCGATGCCCCTCATCAGCACGAAGTTACAATAGTCATTGCCCAGATAGCCCTCAAGACAGAGGAATAAACAAAAGGGAGGAACGGTAACTGAGAAGTTAAGAACTAACAAATGATTACAATTATCGAATCATTATATAGATGTTTTTCTTTCTCTATTGTAGAATAGGTAGAAGTTAATACATTAAATTACTGAAACTCAGCTGATGTCACCCTTGTGCATAGGAACTATGCAATGATGATTCCAGCCTAGTCTCACCCTTGTGTGCACTCACTATTGTAATGGTTACTGTAGCCTAGCTCAGCCCTGCCTATGCTTCTGCTTACAATGGGCACATCTCCATCCCCCCGTGTTTGAATCCATTAAGACCCTGAACTCCTTAGACTCAGGGAGACAGATTCTGGGGCTGATACGCCATCTGATCTCCTGCTTTGCGTGTAGCAATAAACTCTCTTTGAAACTGCAGTGTCATATAGACGGGCTGTTGTGTGCATCCAGCAGAGAACCCACTGCTTTTGCCATCAGCCCCTACCCCAGAGGGGTCCTCAGCTGCACTTCTCCATCCCCAGGGTGAGGGGGCTGGGTGGGCCTTGTGAGCGCAGAGCTTGTGGGTGATGGGCTGAGGCTGGGGGCAGCAATGAAGGAGGAAGGTAGGGGAGACCTTCAACTTCAAACTGGAGAAGAGTGGGGAGCCAGGCAGCAGAGAAGGACGCAAGAGCAGCATAAACCTGGACCAGTCACAGCTGACTTGGCCTGGAAGGTGGAATCCTGGGGTTGACCTTACACCATGGGTCCTTTAACACCCCCCATTATCAGGGGTTGAAACTGCTGCTGGTCTAAGTGCCTTCCTAGCCAACAGGAGGAGTCACTCCTCCAAGCAACCTGTCCAACATATCCTACAGATGGACTGTCAAGGCACCTATGGGGAACCCTTCCGTGACAAATCCCTGGTAAGCTGCTGAGAAAAAAAAAAGCTGGAAAGTCCCTGCTTGCCTCTGCGGGGGCAGATGAGGCCCCAACGTCGTCTCAAATTGGGGGTGCGGAAGGCAGCTGAAAGGGGTGCAGACTTCTTTGGTATTCTAACCTCTAGAGGCACCTGGGCAAGTGGGCCCCTCGCCACCCAGCCCACCTCCATCCCTGGTCCTGCCAGACCCCCGTCCCCCAGTCTCCGGCGTGGAGGAACCCTGCCACCCCCAAGCGCGGCAGTCCTCCCGGGCCCAGGACGCGCAACCCCTGAACCTGGAAACGCCCTGGCCCGCGCCTCCCGAGCGCGGGGCCCCTTCCTCCCCAAGTTCTCTCAAGTCTGCGAGGCCCCGTGACATCCGCGCCTCCCGGGAAGGCCCCGAGTTCCGTCGTCCCCGTACCTAAGGAGCTCCCGGACAGGGCGGCGGCGCCGCAGGCGGGGGGTCCCGGGAGCCAAGCCCCCGCGCCGAGCAGCGCCAGAACGAGCCACATGGCAGCGGCGGCGACGGCGGGATGCGCGCACCGGGCAGGGCGCAGGAGGCTGCGGCCCGCGGCGGGGCGGGGCGGGGCCGGGGGTGGGGCCGGGGGCGGTCCCGGGCCGGGGCGGGGCATCACTGCTCTCTCTGACCTTCCTCCACCTCAGCCCCCTCCTTCCCCCTTCCCCTTCTCGCCGACCCCCCTCCGCGCCCTGGCCGCTGGCTGCCCTTCCGCGCCCTGGCCGTCCCTTCGGCCTCGGGTGACCTTAGCCGCTGCAGGGACGAGACACATCTGCGTGACGGGTTTTGGGTTCTGCTGGGAAAGTTGCACGGGCAGTTGCAGGGCCATTCTCTCTAGTTTGCAAATCAGAACGAAAGAGGAAGTCCATAGGTGAGGTCTGGGCGTGAGATGAGCGATCGAAACGGTGAACATTGGCAAAGGAAGAAAGAAGCGCTGAGATTGCAGCGGGCGGGAAGGACAGAGCGACCCGCGTGGGGCAGGTTCTTCACGTACGTGTGTTGCTGAGTGTTGCCGAGTGCCCATTTTACAGATGGGGACACCGGGGCCCCAGGGGTTGGCGGTCACTTCCCTGCTGAGAGTGCACAGGGAGTCAGAACCGAGGTTTGACCGGTCGCAGCGCTCCTTCTGCTCTATTGAAGTTCCGAACATTTTCGTGTGGACGCGGCAGGTCCGGGGGTTTCACTTCAGAACCCGGATCTCTCCGACAGCTTTTCTGGGACCCTGCGTTTCCCATCCCCCGAAGTTCTCAGTCAAGACTCTGCCTCACAAGGGGAACGGAGTCTCCTGGGACTTAAGCGGTCTGAGATGGGCTCCAGAACCTGCAGGGACGGCACCCCTGGGCCGCCCTCTTATGCTTTCCGAGTGGCCTGGGCATTGGATCTGCGCAGGAGCGGGCTGCCGGCTCCGGCAGGCGGTGTATTTCCAGATGAAGCGGGTCTTTGTGAGTTTATGAATCTGCCCCTGTCTGGATGTCTCTCTGGGTATGACCCTCTCTTCTGTGCTCTGAGACCAATATCTCAGAAAAGACCCTGCATAGTAAATCTCGGAAATCCTAGAAAGTAAACCTCTGGCCTCGGGATACCGGTGTCTTCCTTTTTTCAGGGGTCCCACCTGTGTGCGCTCCAGAACCACCAGTCCCCTCTGTTCACCCTGGAACAGCGGGGAGTGGTGGGCCCCAAGGGCCTGCATATTAGACCTCAGGCTCTGGGGCAGGGAGGTGGGGAAGGCAGCGACCTGGTCACTAGGAGACCAGGGTCTGGTCTGGGTCCTAGCACAGATCCACCGTGCGACATGGGCAAGTGGCTTACCTCTTCTGGGCCTCCGTTTTCTCACCTGTAAAGTGGGGTCCGTATCTCTGCCTTCTGGGGGTGTAGAAGACAGCCATCCAATTTAAATAGAGTTAAAACTAAACCTCCTGGGCTGGGACGTGACCCTGTGACGGTGACCTACCCCAAAGGTGGGCTTCTTGGAAGCTCAGTCCCAGCGACCTGCCCTTCCCTACCTGCACCCACTTTCACGGTGTGTTCGGCTTCCCCCGTGGCTCCAGCTGCGTCACTTCTGTGAGCGCCCTCCTCCCAGACCCGTGCATCCCTGCAGAGGTGAGCTGGGGGACAGGTGCTGTGCCCAGGTGTGATGGGCAGAATTGAAAGGTTCCCCTGCCCAGCCATGCAAGTAGACACTGACTAGGGACTGCTGTGAAAGCAGTTTGCAGATGGGATTAAGGTTTGAATCAGGAGGCTTTCTGCTAGGTTTATCCTGGATTAGCCCAGGGGGTCTGAAAAGCAGAAGAGAAAGATGGCGGAAGAGGAAGTCAGAGGAGAGATGGGAGGGAAGGGATGAGAGAGAGTCCTGAGAAGGACCCTGCCTGCGGCCACAGGCTTTGAAGGGGGCCCTGAGCCAAGGGACCGGGTGGCCTCCAGAAACTGAGAATGAGCCCTGCCATCAACCAGCAGGGAAACAGGGACCTCGGTTCCACGCCCGCCTGGGCCTGGATGCTGCCACCAACCAGGGTGAGCTTGGACGCAGGTCCATCCTCAGAGCCTGCAGCCAGGGATGCAGCCCTGACCGCCCGACAGCACCTTGATTTCATTGAGCCTGTGAGACCTTGTGAGGCACCCGCCAGACCCACACGGCTTCTGACTTACAGAACTGTGAGGTAGTAAATGTGTGCTGCTCTCAGCCTCTGAGTTTGTGGTGATTTGTTGGGTGTGTGTACCCAGTGGAAAATGAATGCCCTGGGTGAAATGCCCAGCATGATGGTGCCATTGATGACAGAGGGCTGGGCGCGGCCCGCTGCACCTTTTTGTGCTTCTAGGGTCTGGAAGGTTGAAAGAGGAGAGAAGACCCCATTCTCCCTGGAAAGAAGTCCTGCCCTCCTGCGGCAAGTGCCTCATGGGGGAAACCATGTAAGTCCCGCCATCCTCCTTGTGTAGGTGAGATGACTGGGGCACCCAAGTAACTTACCTAAGTAAGACCTGAGATACGAACCCCTGACCCGCCGGGCCCAGAGTTCTGGAGAGGATGAAGGGAGGGGAGTCCACCAGCCTATGTATCGTGCTAACCTTCCAGCTTCCGAAATCCCCAAGGCATCAGCAGGGGCCGGGCACCCAGTCCCCTGGACTCCTGAGTGGCATGGCCCGTCCCAGGGTTGTCACCGCCCCGTCCTCCATCTGTCCTTTTCCTTTACGCCACATCTGCTTTCCTCAGTCCCACCCCAGTGGACCTCTTTTGGCCTCTCCCAGTGTTAACTGCTGGTTTAACTGGTTATCTAGCTCACCTGTCCGAGTCAAGTAGACAAGGTGGGCCCCTCACCAGATTCCTTTCTGTCCTCTACCCCTAGCACCTCATTATAATCATAACTGCAATAACAGTGTAATAGAAACACTATCATTGGTGTGAGTTTTTCTTGTTTCACGCTCACAACAGTTCTGTATCCATATCCACTTTCCAGATGAAGGGAGTTGAATCTTGGAGAAGTAGGCCTGCTGGTGCGTGGGGGAGCTCTGCCTGCAGGCTGATGTCAGGTAGGTGAGGTGTTGGTTAAGGGGTTGGGTGGATGGCTGTCTGAACGGATCCATGTACACACACGTAAGCGAGGTATGGGCGAGAGAGAGCTGGATTGAAGGAGGGATGGCTGGATAGATGGAAAAGTGGCTTTATGGCTGGATGGGAAGATGGATGATTGGATGGAAGGATGGCTGGTTGAAGGTAGAGATGAGTGACTAGAGTGTTTGTAGAAGCCTACAAATGCTGCGACTGAATGCAGGAGGGATATAAATCTGCATCAAGGAGGCTGAACCATAGAAGCAGTTGTAACGTGGACTCGGACCTCTTTTTAGTTCCATTGCTGATGGAAGGACGCCCTGCTCAGCCACCCTGGCCGCCCCCCCTTGCTGTGGGGCTGAGAAGTCTGGCCTGAATGCTCTCTGACGCCTGAGAAGGCGTGCTTTGTCCCCTGGAAGTGAGGAAGTGGAGAACACCACCTTCTTGTCGGAGTCTTGGGGTTGCTGCACCCACAGCCAAGGAAAGCATGGAGGCTTGTCGGGAAGCTCGGCGACGGGTGGCCCATCCCGGGCTGGGATTAGGGTGGGTAGAGTAAGGCCGAATTATGCACATGCAGGGTCAAGTTCTATTTTTATTTAAAAACTTGGTAATTTTGTTCATGGTAGATTTTTTTCTTTTTGCATTAATGTTTGACTTTTAAAATCGTGCATACAAATATTAATGATCTTGATTCCCAAGTGTTTTGGCACCCCCTTAAATTTTGTGCCTGAGATAAGTGCCTCATTCCTCCCTCCCTTGTCCTGACCCTATGATGAACCATTAGCATCTGGACTTTTCTACAAAAGTCCCTACACCCTCTGCAAGGGGACCTTAGCCCCAGCTGAGTTGGCCTCACTCTCACATCCGCCTTCATTTGTGTGAGGCAGGAGTTCGGAGAGTAGAGCCCAGTTATTTTCTCTTAGGGCTTCCTGCAGTCACCTGTTTCTCACAGATTCTTACGGCTATACTCCTTTATCTGGCATTTAAGACCCTCTGTGATATGACCCTATCCTGCTTGCTATTGTCCATCAACGCTGCATCCCTCGTCAGCCTGCTAGTCTGCCCCCTGTCCAACATACCCCACTGGGTCCCATCTCCTCTGCCATGCCTTCCCCACCTGCACCCTAAATTCCACCACAGCTGAGCCTCTCTTTCACAGAAGTTTCCTCTTTCTGAACTCCCTAAGTCAGTAATCCACACCATGTGCTGTCATGCTTAAACCTTTGCTACTTCAGAGGGTTTCCTGCAGAGTTAACTGATCTTTGGTCCGTTTGCATTCATTTGGTGTTAGCTCTGAGTGGTCAGCGCCTGTGCCATATGGGTGGTTACATATTTAGAAAATCACCCCTGATTTCCTGATCCTTGCCCTGGTCCGTGAAATGGAGGTAACAGCGTCTGTGGGACACTCTGCAGGCAGGCAGGGTGTAGGTGGCGGCAGCTGTGGCAGTGCTTGGCGTTCTTTATTCTGAGTGAGACGGTAAAAGGCTTTGAAGGCTGGGAAGTGCTGCACTCACCTCTCAATGAGGAGTGCTTGAGAGGACTCTTGAGAGAAGCAGACTGCCCCTATGGGGTTTGGAGGTGGGCTCGAGCCTTGGAAGGAACAGAGGAAGAGAAAGCAGTGGTTGGGGCTGTGGGGAGGCCCCAGGCTTAGAGGAGGCAGAGCCTGCCTGAGAGGCTCGGTAAGTTTGCCTAGCTGCTGCCTCAGCTGAGCTGAATATTCCCAACTTCCTTTTCTGTAAATGTGAAATGGACTTTGGCTATTTCTGGGTCATGAGTTACTTGGTCCGAATGCGGGAAATAATTGCACGGTAAACATGCATCGTTGCATACACTGTGATAAAAGCTGATAAGAGCTTGACTGAATTAACATGGAATCAGGCAGGGCAGGGGGAACCTGCCCCATTTCCTCAACTAGTACCTCAAGAGGGGGGTTACTCCCTGGCCACCCACTCCCCAGGCCCACCCATCCCACTGGCCCCACCTGCCTGGTCTCCTGTCCCTTGGGGCTCCTCACCTTTCCCCTCTCAGCCATCTCAGACTCTTCCTTATTTGGACACCCCTCCCCTCTTCTTCTCTACTGGATATCTTGGGATTCTGTTCTTTCAATTCCCAGTTTCTCTGAGAAACTGCCTGACCAGCTCCCTTTCCTGTGGCCCCATTTTGAATCTAGAGTGGACTCCTGAGCATCTTCCTTGGGTCAGGAGTGGTGCTGGGAGATGCAGGAGATGCCCACCAAGTCAGCCTATGGGCCCAAGTGGAATCTTGAAGGAGGGGAGCTGTCTTAGTTTGCTAATGCTGCTGGAAATGCAATATACCAGAAATGGGTTGGCTTTTATAAAGGGAGTTTATTAAATTACAAGTTTAGGGTGGCTGCCGTGGCTCAGCAGGCAGAGCTCTGACCTGCCGTGCTGGAGGTCTGGAGTTCGATCCCTGGTGCCTCCTGCCCATATGCAAATTAAAAAAAAAAATTAAATTACAAGTTTACCATTCTACGGCCATAAAAATGTCCAAACTAAGGCATCCAGAAAAAAGATAACTTGACTCAAGAAAGGCTGATGGTGTCTGACTGGGAAGGCATGTGGCTGGCATCTGCTGGTCCTTTGGCTTCTGGTTTCAAAATGCCCCAGGGGCATTTTCTTTCTGCATCTCCAAATGTCTCTGTCTGTGTCAGCTCTGAAGCTTTTTCTGAAATGGCTCTCTCTTAAAGATCTCCAGTGTGGATTAAGACCCACCTTGAATGGGTTTACATCTCCATGTAAACAATTTAATGAAAAAGATCCCACCCAACAATATTGAATCAGGATTAAAGAATATGGCTTTTCTGGAGTACACAGTGGTTGCAAACCAGCACAGGAGTTTCTCAGGACTGTGTCACAGGGCAGAGCCTAGGGAACTAAGATGGGCTCTGAGGAGGCCCTTAGCTGGGGAAAATCAGGAAGGCTTCCTGGAGAAAAGGACATTTGAGGAAGGTGAGATTTGGGAGGGCAGAAAAGGAAGAGCAAGGATGGGACTGTGGGTGGAGGGAACAGCATTATCAAAGGCAGGGAGGTGGGAGAGGCGAGGAATTGGAGAAGTCAGAAGGCCCTGACTCAGATTTCACTCTGCCATTTACCTGGTAAAACAGGGCTGGAGGCTTGCTGTTTGACAGCCACAGGCTTCTCGCCTGTAAAACGGGGAAGGCGCTGCTCCTGTGTTGGTGTAACCGAGCGACCAGGATGTAAGGGATGATTTTGATTACTGAATCATTATGGAGATACTCCTTTTTGCTTTCTGGTGTATTGGAGTAGACATGGGGAAGTCCTGAAATCTCTAAACTGTAACGCAGCCGCCTTGATCTCTGATAATGGTTGTACAGCCCTTGTCTTCTGCCCCTGTGATTGTAAAAACCTTGCGACTAACCTTCGTTTGTACCCAGTTATCCAGTTTTTCAACTTTAGAGTCTTGTAATCACTAAAGACAGCCCCTTATGTTTATTAATGAAGGGTCTTGGGTCAGTCCAGAACTAACCCACCCCAAGTCCAAAGAAATCGTGATACCCGAGACTAAATGGAACCTAAGTGGAACCTAAGTGGGGCCACCTGACATGCACAGTAGCTTAGAATTTAGCCTATAAGTCACCTAGACCTCATTCCGCCATTTTCTTATATACATTCTGTGACTAAGCGTGTGATCAATCTGTGCAGGCTCAATAATCAGATCCCTTCTAATTCTATCGTTTGGGGCCTCTGTGCCCATCATCCTCGTTATCCTAAATCACACCCCTTTTTTCTCTAATAAAACTATCAGAATGACTGCAGTTCAGGGAGATGGATTTTGGGCCTTTGGGACATCTGCTCTCCTACTGTGTGTCTAGTAAGCAACTCTTCTCTCTTTGAAACCTGGTATCTCAGGAATTGGTTATTGAGTGCTTCGGGCAAAAGAGTCCAGGGCGTTTGTACAGTAACATCGGGACTATATGAAAGCCAAGCATGGTGGTGTTTGTATTAGTCTTCTCTTGCTGCTGTAACAAATGACATCGTGGCTTCAAACGACCCAAGTTTGGTATCTCACATTTCTATAGGTCTGAAATCCAGGTGGGCTGGCTGATTCCTCAGCCCCGGACACACAGATTGAAAGCAGAGTGGTGGTACTCCATTCTGGGGGCTGTGGGGATAAATCCACCTCCAAGCTCATTAAGGCTGGTAGCAGAATTCAGTTCCATGTGGTTTTAGAACTGAGGTCCCCATTTCCTGGCCGGCTTATTTCTCCTTCTGTAGCATCTCTTCTGCCTCCAGCTGGAGAAGGTTCTCTACTCTTAAGGGCTTACGTGATTAGTTAGGGCTCACCTAGATAATCCAGGATATGCCTATTTTAAGCTCTGTAACCTTAATAACATCTGCAAAGTCCCTTTTATCATGTAGCATCGCATATTTGCAGGTTTCATGGGTATCTCTGGGGACGCTTCTGCCTACCAAAGTGCTCAGTCCACATATGGTGGAATTAATCTTAATTAAAGCTTACAGCCCATAGTGTGATCTGGTGGGCAGGCATAGGAGTGGGGGGCAACGCAGCTGGAATGGGGGGATGTGACCATTCACTGAGGCTGGAAGGACGTTTGCCTGATGAGACCTTGATATAGTTTCCCATCCTGAGCTTCTAAAACAGTCATGTGCACGCAGATCACCTGGGGGTGTGGTTGAAATGCAAAACCTGATTCAGGAATCCTGGGGCAAGGACTCAAATCCTGCATTTCTAACAAACTGCCAGGCCAGGTTGATTTTGCTGGTTCTGGCCCTATTTATTTATTTATTGTTGCATGGGCAGGCCCCGGGAGTTGATCCTGGGTCTCTGGCATGGTAGATGAGAATTCTGCCACTGAGCCACCATTGCACCGCCTGTACATATATATATATATATATATTTTTTAATTATTTTTCTACATGGGCAGGCACCAGGAATCAAGCCCGGGTCTCCAGCATGGCAGATGAGAACTCTGCCACTGAACCACTGTGGCCCGCCCCTGGGCTTATTTTAAATAACAAGGATCTGGTTCATTCATTCAACAAACATTCACCTTGGGACCTGACCATATCCCAGGCTCTAGGCAGTGATGAATGAAAGAGCCAGGCTGGTTACACGTCAGTGGGGGAGGACAGCAATGAAGTAATGACTTATGTGATGCAGAGGAATCGGAGGAACGAGAATGTATGGCAGAGGTGGTTTCTAGGATGGCTTCTCTGGGGCAGTAGTATCTGAGTTGTGATCTGAAAGATGGGTTAAGTATTGCCTCAGAAAAAGAAGGCATGGCATGTGCAGAGCCCCTGAGATGGTGTGGTGATTAATTTTATGTCTACTTGCCTAGGCTATGGTGCCCAGTTGTTTGGTCAAACACTAGTATAGATGTGGTACATGTGATTAGCATCTATAATCAGTTGATTCTAAGTAAAAAGAGATTATCCTCGATAATGCGGGTGAACCTTATTCAATCAGGTGAAGGCCTTAAGAGCAAAAACTGAGTTTTCCGAGGAAAGGAGAAATTCTTCCTCAAGATTGCAACATCAGCTCCTGCCGCGTTTCCAGCCTGCAACCTGCCCTGCAGAATCACATTTGCCAGACTCCAGATTTGCGTGTGTGTGTATTCCTTAAAATAAATAAAGTCCCCATTGTTTCTTCATATGTGGAGAATCCTGTCTGGTGCAGATGGGAAGGAACTTGATGGGAAACAGAAGGCGGTGTGGCCGGGGCCCAGAAATCAAGGGGGAGAGGAGGCAGGCAGGGGAGAGATGTTTCAGTGTTTTGCAGACCCCTTTGAGCATTTCAACCTTGAACCTGGGACCACTGTGATGTCCTTAGGGAATTTTAAGGCAAATGATATGATCAGATTCGTGTCCGAAAGCAATCCCTTTAGCTCTAGCTAGAAAATGAGCTAGGCTGAGGTGGGATGAGACAGTGCAATCACACAGGTCTGGCCAAGGCTAGTGGCCTCGTCTAGGATGGTGGCTCTCAAAAGGGGGTGTGAGGTCAGAACTATTTTTGCAATAAGATTAATATTTGTATTCTTCACTTTTGTTCTCTGATGAGGGTACAGTAGGGTTTTCCAAAGGCTACTTTATAATAGCTTGAATGCAGAAGCACATATGGAAATCTAGCTGCTTCTAGTAAGCCAGAAGTTCAAAGAGATTTGTGATACCTGCCTCTGTCCTTGCCTTTTTTGGGGGACAGAGATGAGAGAATTCGGGATGCAAAAAACTGTGTGTGCTGGGGAGTTTATGAGCAAGAGGACAGATAGGAGCAGGGGAGCAGCTGCTGTGGCTTCAAAAATCCTGGCGGATGTAGGGAGGAAGTGACCTGCCTCATCTGCCTGGACTTCTTGACAGAACCCTGAGCCTAGGCTGTGGCCACAGCTTCTTGCCAAGCCTGCGTCTCAGGGGACAGCGAGCAATCAGAGATCGACAACCAAGGGGAAAGCAGCTGTCCTGTGTGCCGAACCAGTGACCAGCCTGGGAACCAGGCTTATCGGCAACTGGCCAACATAGTAGAAAGACTCAGGGAGGTGGCGGTGGGCCCAGGGAAGCAGCCGAAGTTAAATTTTTGTGCACACCATAGAGAGAAACTCCATTCCTTCTGTAAGGAGGATGGACAGGTCATCTGCTGGCTTCGTGAGTGGGCTCAGGAGCACACATTCCTCTTGGAGGGAGTTGCCCAGGAATACCAGGAGAAGCTCCAGGTGGTTCTGGAGAGGCTGAGGAAGGACCAGCATGAAGCTGAGAACTGGGGAAGCAGACATTGGAGAAGAGAGAGCTCTCTGGAGGAAGTAGATACAGAACGGGAGGCCATGTATCCAGGTAGAGTTTATCAGTTGAGCGGTATCCTGGACAGGGAGGGGCAGAGGAAGCTGCAGACGCTGAAAAGAGAGGAAGGGAAGGTTCTGGAAAACCTGGCAGAGGCTGATCGTGAGCTGGTCCGGCACAGCTGGTTCGGGAGAGAGCTCATCTTGGATCCGACACAGGCTCAGGGTGGAGAAGGGATGTGCTGCGGGCTGTGAATGGCATCATGAAAAGGAGTGAGAGTTTGAACCTGAGGAAGCCAATGACTTTTCAAAACAAAGGAATGCGTGCCAAGCTCCAGCTCTGAGTGGGGTTCTGTGAGTTTCCTGAGAGCTGGCAGATGTCTAGTGCTCCTGGGGTAAGGAAAACCACAGGATCTTCAAGCCACCCTGTTCTCATCACCTTTCAGAATTTTGTCTTCTCTAGTAGGCTTCATGCTTTGATGGCCCCCCTTCTAACACACGCGCGCGCACACACACACACACACACACTATTTCTCCAGTCTGCCCTCTCTCCCTCTGACCCCTGAACAAAGTTCTTCTGAGCTTCCTCTCAAATTCTTCTTAAGATCCTTATAAAAACATCACAAATAAAACGACTTCACATCTTTCACATGCTCTGTAAATTTTCCTCCCAGTGTACATATTGCTGAATCTAATCAAGACTGATTCAGGTATTGTGATCTCTGAGGATTGGAGACAAGTGAGATATACACCCAATTTGATGAGAAATTCATTTGGTCTCCTCTGCTGTTTCTGTCTGGTTGTTAGGCTGGGCTCTATCTGCTGTTTCCGTCTGGTTGTTAGGCTGGGCTCTATCTGTCTGCACTGTGATATGCTCAGTGATCTGCTGTCTTCGTGGCATGTAAGTATCTCGATTGGTTTACTTTGGATGTTGATTTCCTTCAGTTGTCTACAGCTTTGTATTTGCAGGATGGTTGTGAAGCAGGATGCGGGGTGCAGGGCAGAGCCTGACAGGGAGGTGATGCTTTACAGGACGAGTATAGGCATAGGTTGGGGATGCTACACCGGTGCCTGTGAGCATGGGGTGCTGGTCTCGGGGTGCGGAGGTGCAGTGTAGGGGCTGTGGGTATGGGGTGCAGCTCAGGCAGACCTTGCACAGGAGTAGGTGCAGTGCTGGGGACACAGAGGCAGAGAGTTCCTAGCCCCCGTCTCCCAAGGGCTCCAGGCTTCCTTTTGGAAAGGGGCTCATGAGGCTGTTTGCACCAGCTGGACGGGTCTCTGGTTCTGTGCATCTCAGTTCTTCAGCTTTTGCAGCCAGGACCTCCCTGAGTGGTGTAGAGACCCCACCCACCCACCCAGGTCACTTACACCCTGGAATTGCCATCTCAGTTGCCTTCCCATCCCTCCTCTAGCTGTTCCTTGGAGCAGGGTGAACTCGACCTATCCTATTCTGCCATCTTCCCAGAACCCTGGGTCCAGCCCTTTTGAAGTATTTTGTACTGTCTGACACAAAGAACCTTTTTTTTTTTCCCCATCAGCCCTGCCCTCTCTCTGCAGGACAAAAACTCCGAGTACCTTTAGCACTTATTCCAGGTTTATCTGAGCTGGGAGCCTATTTTTAGTAGTCAGAATTTGTTAATTAATCTCACAATTGGAGCTTGGTTGTGCTCAGCCCCTGCTGCTGGTAAACCCTCTTTCCTTTCGCCCCTGGGAAGTAGCCTGTGAGGGAGGGACGCCGGCTCTGTGGCTTGGGGGACTCACGGTTCTGGGGGAGGCTCATAGCTGGTCCAGCTGGGCCAGACAGGGGTACGCTGTGTGTCCGGTCACAGACGTGGTCCCAGAAGTTGTTCTGTACTGTTCCTGGCTATTTTACTAGCTGCTCTGAGGACAAATTAAATCCCAATCTTCACTGCTGCCACCCTACCTCCTGTTAACACTTGGTAGATATGTACCCCTCAGGAGTACTGAGGCAGGAGGTGGGGGGGACAGCAAAAGGCAGCGAAGGAGATGAGAGACTCTAGGCACCATGGCCTTTGCCAGAAGTTGAGTTGCCCAGGGACACTGCCCTGATGGCTGACATTTGGGATTGTTTCTTGTCAGGGTGGTCTGTGAGCCTCTTGAGTTCCGGCAAGGACTGTGTCTGCTCCCTTGGTGCCAGGGTGCCCCCGAGAAATTCATTTAGGAAACGTGGGTACAATGCTGATGTCCTGGCCTCCCTCTTGGTCCTATTGGGGAAACATCACCGGAACGTAGATGTGTCCCAGAGAACTGCCCGGCTCCTGGGGATACACTGGAAAAGATGCCCAATCCTTTGCAAACTTTGGTGTTAAAAAGGTGTGAGTTGTGGAAATGGTTACTCCAGATGTCAACCTCACTATGGTTACAGGGTTGAGGGTTTATGGACTGCTATGGCCATCAGGCTTTTGAAGCTTCTTCTTCCTCAAATCCCTTGGTCTCGACCCTCTCCTTGCCTGCCCCTCCTTGTTGTGTTAGGGTTTCCCTAGACGAGGGAGCTAACACTGTCATCTTTCAAGGCCACTAACTATGGGTTTCTCGTCTATACATCTTCTAGCTGTCACTTTTCTCAACCTGTTTATCCATTTTTCAGTCCTATGAATTGTAAAGATCCCAAGTCCCTGGGGTCACCAAGCTCTTGAACTTTCTTACCCGCTAGCAGAGAGTTAGACATGACTTTTAATTAGCTGTTACCTGCAGGGTAACATCTCCCACTGTGGCCGTGGAACATGAAGGCCAGTGCTCCAGAAAGGGGGCGGGGGCAGAGCAAGGGCTCGTAAGGATTTAGGACAAGGGTGAGAACAGAGTTTCAGCAGTGTCTCCTTGCTGTCAACAGCGATCAAGGGAGGGGAGCATCAAGTCTCTGTTTCGATACCATCTGTACATTCTTCCACCCCTACCCCCAGCTCGTCTGATGACCTTTAGTGTCTGCCTGGTCATGTCGGCGGACAGCTGCAATGACCTGCTGTCAGTGGAGGGGCATTCCGGTCCCTGCATCTCTGCAGCAGCCCAGCTCCCTTCTGTGTAGTGCCCCTTGTCCTGGAACACATCCCGCACCCCTTCATCGGTACCCACCTGACCATCTTTTCCTTGCTCTCTCCCTTCTTTCCTTTAGAAAGTCCTCCAGTCATCAATGTGACGTACCTTTTTCCTCGCGTCTTATTCTTCCAATATCTTGGAAGCGTTAGGGGAGACACCTCATTCATTATTTTCCGTATTCCCAAGGAAAAATGACGATCCCTCCTGAAACATAAAAGATCACCATCGGAGTATCACTTTGGACAACATTTGACTCGTCATTTTCTCGGCCATTGGCTTGAGACGTTGAGGCAAAGGTTTTCAGCAGCATGCTCTGTTATCTAAGACCTTCTGAAGGAGTCACTTGCTAAAAAATGAGTCCTCAGGGCTGCAGTTTACCCTTATTTATGAAGGAGTTATGGAGAAACTACTTGTTCTAGTTTGCTAGCTGCCAGAATGCAATATACCAGAAACAGGATGGCTTTTAAAAAGGGGAATTTAATAAGTTGCTAGTTGACAGTTCTAAGGCCGAGGAAATGTCCAATTAAAGCAAGTCTATAGAAATGTCCAATCAAAGGCATCCAGGGAAAGATACCTTGGTTCAAGAAGGTCGATGAAGTTCAGGGTTTCTCTCTTATCTGGAAGGGCACATGGAGAACATGGCGTCATCTGCTAGCTTTCTCTCCTGGCTTCCAGTTTCATAAAGCTCCCTGGGAGGCATTTTCCTTCTTCATCTCCAAAGGTCGCTGGCTGGTGGACTCTCTGCTTCGTGGTGCTGCAGCATTCTCTGCTCTCTCCGAATCTCTTATTCTCCAAAACGTTTCCTCTTTTATAGGACTCCAATAAACCAATCAAGACCCACCCAAATGGGTGGAGACATGTTGTCACCTAATCCAGTTTAACAACCGCTCTTGACTAAATCACATCATCCAGGGAGACGATCCAATCACAGTTCAAAATATACAGTATTGAACAGGGATTATTCTACTTTTATGAAATGGGATTTTGATTAAAACATGGCTTTTCTAGGGGGCATACATCCTTTCAAACCAGCACACTACTGTAAACAGTATATGCCAAGAGTGCAAGTTTTGGATCTCATGTCTGAATTCAAGCCCTTCCTCTCCACATTCTCTAGCAGTGTAACCTCGAAAAAGATTCTTAAAGAGTTGTGCTTGGGTGGGCCACTGTGGCTCAGTGGCAGAGTTCTCACCTGCCATGCCAGAGACCTGGGTTCGATTCCTGGTGCCTGCCCATGCAAAAAAAAAGAAAGAGTTAAATGGTTATGTTTAATTTCTTAAAGTCATTCAAGGATAAAGACTGTTGACTAATACTTAAAATCATTGTGAGGAACTCAATATTATTAAATGTCAAGAACCTAGCTAAGTGTCTTGACTTAATAACTATTTATTCTACTTTTTACTGAAAAAACCCATAGAATAGTTTTGTACCTTCAGGGAAACTACAGAAGGCTCTACTGAAGTCTCATTTTTTCAGGTCTTAGATATCACCAGCTTTTCTTTAACAAGCATTTATCTATCTTTCTATATATTACAGTTAGATTTTATTCTAATTATGATGTTGCTAGCCCTTACATGTAGTAAACTAAATTCTATAGGATTCACTTTCTCATTTGTAAAATAACATAATGAAACTTACCTGATGAAGTACTGTAAAAATTAAATAATAGAATGTTTCAATAACTTCTGCCATTTCCTAGCATGTTAACAGCGATCCATAATTGTGGGTATTCTGTTTTTTGTTTTTTTGTTTGACTCCCTTTCTCTATGATTTGAAATAACAGATTTTTAAGAGTACATTTTAGTTTATTTTCAAAATTATTACTTTTACTTTGTTTTAAGAAATAGAATAATGATTAAAGAATCACAGATATTTAAAAAGATTACCTAATTGTAAAATAAATATTTCAGCAATGTAAAACAATCTTTGTTCTTATTATCTTCACAGCCACTTGGACTTATTGTACAATTTTAATATACCCCATAATCTGATTCTATTAAAAGTTGATTTGCTATTCAAAAATTAGAGATTTTCATACATGTAAAGTGATGCCACTCTTCTCAAAATTATTTTTTGTTTTTGAAATTTTAGTTTTCATTAAAAATAAGTTATTTATGTCAACACATAATGAGTCTACTAGCAATAGACTCATTATGTGTTGACATAAATAATTAATAAATCAATTACTAATTAATTAATTAATATTTAAAAATTTCCTCCAGTTTGGGTTTTGAATATAAAGAGCAGTAATACGTTAACATTGACAGATGACATCCACATAAACCAAAGCTCTATAAGGGCCTCAAATTTCAAGAGTGAGGGGAGTCCTGGGGGCCAAAAAGTTTGAGAACTGCTGGCCTGGGATGGTGGCAGAGAAGATGAGGAGCTTTTAGCCTGCTTGGGAAGATAACATATGACAGTTGACATTTTCTGGACCTGGAGACTCTGGAAGTGGGACATGAGGGAAAGGCGGGAGCCAGGGGACCTCTGATGGCTGGGTGGGTGCTGCGGCTGGGCAGGAGCCGGGGGACCTCTGATGGCTGGGTGGGTGCTGTGGC
>PVIY010024484.1:0-37993 GCA_004026745.1 Myrmecophaga tridactyla
AATCACTAACCTCTTCCACTGTCTCAACGACCCCTCATCCTCTTCCAGAAACCTCCCACCTCTTTAGCTTTTAGCATTTAAATGGGCCCTTTGTCCCACTTCTTCCCAGGGCCCCTCTCCACCAGCCAGCCAGCTGGTTTCCTCATTCTCCCTGGATGGGGCTATTCCCTTGGGCCTGCATCCCTTGTCTCAGCAGCTTCCCTCAGGCTGGAATCTCCTCCACCACCTAGCGTTGTCCAGAAAGTCATTTCCATTGCCCCAGCTCACACAGCTCGCCACCTGTGGCCTATACGTCTCCGCCGCTCACCTGTGTCACACATATAAACTGCTCTCCCCGGCAGACTGTGAGCTTCTCCAGGGCCAGAGGTCAACAAAGCCTTGAAGACGTCTTCCCAGAACCCAGTGCAACTGTCTTTCATGTCCATCTGAAAGGGACGTTCCTTCTGCAGTCCAGAATCACTTGTAATTGGACATTTCTGCCCAAGCCTCCTTAAGTTACCCAGAGTTTGGATGTGGTGTCATGGGTCACTAAATCAGATCCAAAAGAAAACCCGTGCTGGCTGGTCACCTGCTCACCCCCAGGACTCCGCAAAGCCTTTCTCCTTGCCGAGGGCCCAGGCAGACATGGAGTTCTCCTCCTGCTCCTCTCAGAAGTCTCCACATGCTCAGATGGGCCCCAGCAGACACCTCCTCCTACTGGCAGACTCAAACCGGGGCCAGTTCAGCCCTAGGCCCTTGCTAAGCACCCCCTTCTCGGCTCCTGAAGGGCGTGGATGAGGGGTGTGAGGTGCTAGACAACCTGTTCTGAAGGCTGCAGACCCACCTCCTTCTTCGTGGCTCTGAGTTTGCACTGATACTTGGAGAACTTCCTCTGGGGGTCAGCACCCAGCTCACACATACCCATGGGAAGTCAACAAGGCACAGAGACCCACCCAGCAGGGTGGAGGGGTGAAAGCTGAGGACTAGCTGTGTGGTCTGGGAAGCCACCTCTCTTCCAGCCGCTGTGGGGGTGCTGCCAAGCCAAGCTTGAGAGGCTGTTGCAGGGACTGAGACCTTTTCACTGGAAGCTCTGGGTGACTGATGAGAGGACCGAGGCCCCCCTGCTCTACCCATCTTCCTTGCAGGGCCCTAGCTTGGTTGTCAGCAGCAGCTGCTACAAACCTCGACTGGCTCCCCACTGCCTTGTCCTGGGCTTTGTGGGTGAAGAGCGGGCATCTCTAACAGAGATGGGCAGGGGTAAACAGAGAAACAAGTCTGTGGTGGGGCCCTGGTGAACGTGAGCTGAAGAAAGAGGGAGACAGGTTACCTCCGGGTTTGGATTCTTCAGGTGTGCATGAGTGTGTGCGTGCTTGCCCTGGCACAAGCAGGAGCCATGAGACTCACGATGTCACCAAATTGTGTCTTCCTATTCCGGAAAGCAGACTGTCCTCTCCAGCTCAGCCAATCCATCAACATTATTAAAACCATCTGGGATGCCACATGTTGGCCTTATTTGCCTCTATTTTCATGTCTTTCCCTATAACACTTAGCCCAGAAATTTTATCTTGGTAAACCTGTCACCTCAATAATCACCACTTCCAAGAAGCCCTCCGTGTTCCACCCCATGATGAGCATTCACATGCTCATACCAGATCAGGGGGATGACTTTTATTTGCTTATCAAACTTTGTACGGGTCTTTGCCCCTTTCACCTCCTCTTATTAGAGTTCCATGGACCGGACTCAAATAATAAAATAACAACCTCAACAACTGCTCTTTATGAAGATTCCGTAGTTCACCAACTGTGTCCCACCTATGGCAGCCCCGAGGGTGTGTTACCATCCCATTTGGCCTGGGTGAGGCAGCATGGTCCCTGCTGCACTCCCTGGTCTGGCGCTATCCTTCCATCTTGCCAACCATCCCTAGATGATTTTTTCCAGAACATCACTTTATCCTGTCACTCTCTGGCCCAAAGTCCTTTGATGCATCAATTAAAAGCACCTCTGAATTCAGTGCTTCCATGTCTTGCGCTCCCTGCAACGTAGAGCCCATATTCTGGCTTCTTTTGGTCCTCCAAGCCTGCCTTGGCTCAGGTTATTTTCCCACTTGGGAGCTCTGCCCTGCTTTACTCAAATTTTCCTCTTCAAAGGCTGTGCAGACATTCCCCTTTCTGATCTCTGTGGCCCAGGCTGCCTCTCCCCTCCTTGCTCCCCCAGGGCCAGGATGGCAGTGGAGACCTCCCTGCCTCGCCCACATCAGGGCTCATGAAGAGCTGCACTGAGGACCACCTGGCCCAGGAAGGACTGCTGGTCTCTCCCCTGCGCATCTCCCAAGGAAGGGAGTCTCTTGCTCTTCCGTGGCCCCACAGGGATGGGGGCAGGACTCTACGGGAGTGACCACGAGGTAGGGCATGAGAGGTCCGAGGTCCCCTCTCGCTGTCTTTCTTGTCCCTGTCATCAGCCCCTTCAGCTGGGGCACACATGCACTGCACGCGGCAGCTTTTAAATATCATCCACAGGTCCATTTGCAATGATTAATATCCCATTTCCCCTGAAACAATCCTTTGCTAAATTAGCCGGGGCCAGAGGGAATTTGGCTAGGAGCCGCGAGTCTCAACTTAACTTTCCAAATAGATTAAAACAACCTCAAAAACAAAATGTAGATCAATCAACACCCCCTCCGCCAGCTGAAAACCTAAAGTCCATTTAAACTCAGCAGGTTTGCAGTTAATTATATTTTCACACCTCTGGCAGGAGTTACAGACGTATTTATAATGTGTGTTTGCCCCGCTGGAGCCTCCCAGGACCTCCCCAGGGCCCCTTCCCCACCAGCCACTTCTCCCCCATCGCAAAGGCCTTCCATCCTCACCGGCCCCCGGGAGCTGCTCTTGGGGTTCAGTTGTGTAAACGAGAGGAGGGCTTCCTGGACTTTAAAAATGTCTTGTAAAAGGGGCTTGAGAAGGAAAGGAGACAAAGATTCTCTTAGGTTTTAAGTCAGAAGGAACAGGTATTGTGGAGACTAACCCTCCAGGGCAGGGAACCTAACCATTGAAAATGCTTAAACATTGTGGTGAGACAGGTGATAGAATTAACCAGTCATCCAGGATGCCCGTCCCTCCTGGGTGGGCAATTCTGGCCTGGCCACCACGTCTCTAATCTTTTGGCTCTTCCAAAAGGCAACCCCCCTGCACAGGGCCTGGCCTGTTCAGAGCACCAGGGATTGCCTGGGCTAGGCTGTCTTATGCCTAACACCAGTTTCTCAAGCAGAACACTATAATGTTCTTTCTTAAACACCAGCCCCCAAATAAATCGTGGATTCCAGTACACAAAAGATCTGCTGGGACATCGGCTTCGGGGCTGGTGTTCAGGATACAGCTGGGAAAATTCAGGTGGGGATAAGACAGGACTGGCTGACAAAATAGGGTTGCCAAGCCCTGAAAAAAGAAACTGGAGAGCTGTGTAGTTGCTTTTCTTCTTGATAATTTTTAAAAACAGGAGACTGGGTGAGAGGCAGGCTCATGCTAAGGGAAGCTGAGACAGTGGCACTGGGGGCCTCTCCAGGCGAGGACGCTCTGCCTCCTGGCGGCAGTTGACTCTCCCCAGCCCCAGCAACTCCCTGGTCCACCAAGGCCCTCCCCCAGAGAGCCAGACACAGCTGTGGGAAGGGCTGGGGGACCCCTGTGAGAGGCCAGGGGGAGAGGATGGTGATGCCACAGTCCCCATGAGCTGAGGAGTCCCCCGCAACCTGAGGAGTGAGCAAGGGTACGCCGCCCCCAAACACACACACACACACACACACACACACACACACAGGGACCCAGAAGAGGAGTATGTGTGCAGCCCAGCTTTCAGGGGCTTCTGTGGGGACGCCGAAGGAGCCAGGGCAGAGTGAGGGTGGGTGTTTCTGCACTGAGGTGCAGGTCCCTTCAGGCTGCTGCCGTGGGGTCCACTGGCTGACTTCTCACCCCAGCACCGTGCCTTCCGGGTCGGGCAGGGGACAAACCAGGAGCCCTAAGTTTGTGTCAGCTCCCTGACACTCCAAAGGGAAGACACTGGAGCCGAGGTGGAAGGGCTCATACTTGGCACTTGACCTCCAGACACTTGGTTTGGCCACTGCTCCCATGAGGGCCTGGGTCTCTGCGCAGTCCCCTTCCAGCTCCCAGGAAGAACCTCACCCAGGGGATCCCATGGGGCCCTGGGTCCTCATCTCATGGGGAGTCGGCACCTGCCCCTCACGCCCTTAACCGCCCCCCACACACACATCCCCACCCTGGCCCTGCATCTCAGGTCAGAGGCTGTCTGGTGCAGTGTGGGGTTCTGAAAATCTTGTTTCCCACTGGTGGTATAATTTCAGGTTAATCTTTAACGGGCTGGACCCCAGCTCTTTAGCTTTCTGTTTCCACGGCCCCTCTCCCACCTGGGCCAAGAGCTTCCTCGGCAGAACCCTGAGGAGTGTCTGTTTGCCCAGAAGCCTTTGTAAACTGAGCTATTCGTTGCCTCCTAAGATTGAAAAGTTGAAATTTCTGTACATTGAATTTCCTGCACGTACATTTTGTCTGAACCTCCGCTAAAAGGCCCGCCTGGCATATGGGACTAAATAGCTGGAAGTCTGAACTCAGCATGGGGAGGTCAGCGGAGGCTGCGGGTCCCACCCAGTCCTGTCCCCTGGGCTCCAGGACCACAGGGGCTGCCCAGAGCCACCTACCCCTGGGCCCGCACCCTCCCCTGGTCTCCAGAAGCCCCCCGGAGCCCTCGCTGACAGCAAGTTGACTGTGTCTGTTTAGAAATGAAATAATGTCAGAGGAGAAACAGGGAACTTAATAGGATTTAAAAAGCCGCAGGAACCGATGGGGCTACAGATGGTGAAGGGGCCGGAGGACGGAATCAGCCAGGGCTTTATGGCGGGAACGGGGCCTGGGGGAGGGCCCCCCAGTGGCCTTCACAGGCAACAGCTCCAACCTCATTAGCCGGCCCAGCGGGACTCCCCTGCGCATGAGTGCAGGCTGTGGGGAGGGGGACAGACGCCCTTCGGGGAGGGGGACGGATGCCCTGAAGATGCCGTTAAACGAACTGGGGATGCAGCAAAAGGTGGCAAGAGTGCCACTTGGCTGAATGACTCGCCAGCACCTGCCCTGGGGACCGAATGGGAAGGGAATGACTCACAGGCTGTGGCACCTGCCCCCCAGTCCTCCCTGCCCAGCTCCAGCCAGAGAAAGGGAGGTAGGAGGGAGAGGTGGGAGCTGGTGGAGAGAAGCAAATGAGGGCTCCCAGGCCTGAAGAAATGGAGATGAAAGAAGAAATGGAACTTCTCATGGGCTGTTTTAGCCTCAGGCAGTTTGGAAGGACCTAGGGAGGCTAAGGGAGCATACAAGTAAGGAAGCTTCACTTCTAGAAGCTTCTCTAGGGGTCCATAGATAGTAGCTTATTGGAACCACCCTCCAGGGCCTTGCATAGTGGGCAGCTCAGGTCCACTGCTGACCTCTCCCCAGGCTTTGCCCAGGCCCGGTGGCCATGACGGAACAGTAGGGTTTCACCTCAGTGAGGAGATGTGGTGTGGGACCTGCATTTCCCTGAGACTTTTTCACACGGTCTCTGCGCTCTACTCAGGGTCTCCTCCGGGTTCTATCTTCACCTGCCCCTTTGCCTCTCTTTGACGAAGGCCTCCTCAGGAAGAGGCCCTGGTGGACTTGGGGGGGAGCTGGGGCACCCCGCAGAAGCCCCCATCTCAGTGCCAGGACCTGCTCCCCCAGCTCGGGTCCCACCCGCCACAGCTGGCTGGTGAACTAACTCCCCTTGGCAGTCCATTTCTGTAACCTGGCCTGGTTCTGTTTTGAAGGGGACCACCCCGTGTGCGTGCCTGTGGGGCGGGGGTGGGGGGTGGGGTTTCCAGTCACAGTCCTGCGACAGGCGTCCAGAGGGCCAGGGTGCAGCCCCTGGAAGACTGCTCTCATTCTTGCCCATGTTCCTGCCCCCAGGGAAAGTGAACCTGCCAACCCTTGGGCCTGTTACCCGGAGGATCTGCTGGAATGAGCCTCTGTTTTGCTTTTCAGTGGCTAATGGGGAAAAAGAGACCGAGGGAATGCTCAGCAGGGGTGGGGGAGTATGGAGAGTGGGGGAGGGAGACAGAGGGAAACCATGGGGATGGGGAGAGAGACTGGAGACAGAGAGAGGGAGGGGAGGGAGAGGCTTCCCCATGGAAGCCAGGGGAGCAGAGAGAGAGAGAGAAGTGGGGGGGGAGAAAAGAAAGGGGGAGAGAGAGAGAGGCAGAGACAGGAACCAGGAACTGAGAGAGACAAAGAGGCAGGATGAGCAGAAGCAGTGGGCAGCCCCTTGGGGTCCCCGTTTTCCCAGGATGCCCCCCCCTTCCCGAGCCATCCCAGTTCCCAAGCCTCTCCACCTCTCCCCTTGCTGTGCCTCAGCAGCCACCTTGCTGCTTGTCATTTTGTACTGATGAAATGAAACCTGGTGGCTCCAGTCTGTTCCCCACCCCCAGCCACGGGGACATTTATTTTCTGCCTCAGGGAGCCGGTTCTGTCTGTGGGTGCATTGGCAGTGTGGGGGACGGTGTGTAGCTCTGTGCAACGTGTGTATCTGTGCTCTGGGGCACCCCCGAGATGAATGAGGCCCCCTCACCCACCCGTCTAGCTATGGATGTTTGCCGGGAGGAGGTGGGGTGGTTTCCCATGATGGGAGTCTGGGGTTTTCTGGGGGTCGGGGAGACAGCACACGTAGACTGGTGTGTGTCTAAGTGGGTGTATTTCGGGGGGATGCAGTACCTGACTGGGTCTCAGCCACTCAGCCCCTCTGAGAGCCCTGCCTGGCCGTTGACCTTCTTGGGTCCTCTGAGGGAGTGGCACCCACCCCAGCCCAGTTTGTCTCCCACCCCTGCCTCCTCCACTTCAGCCCAGGGTCCCCAGCGGGCTTGATGACTGAGGCCAGGGCGGGCACAGCCTCTTCCTCAGGTACCTGACCCCCTGGAAGGAGCCTGACAACTTGGCTGCAGGTAGCGGTGGCTTGTCCCTGGCTCCCGACCTTAGCACTCACCTGATCTGAACCTCCTAAGAGGGAGAAGGTGGCAGGGCTGCAGGGGAGCACAGACGTGAGTGTCCATTCAGACACCCAGAGTGAAACCCAGAGGTGGGGCGGGGGAGGGGTGGGGGGTGCTCCTCCAGCGGAGCAGACCCCAGCTGAACACTGACAGGGTGTAACTGGCTGCCAGAGGCAGGGGAGGGGCAGTGCGCCCCTGAGATGGTCAGCTGGGATATGGGCAGGCACCACCTGGCTCCTCTCTGTCACCCAGCCTGCCTCATGCCCCTGGTTATTGAATTGAGTTGTTTACTTTGGGGTGACTCTAAGTTTAAATACTATTCACTCCAGTGCAATCTGTGGGTTTAACTGGCTCCACTGTTTAGAGGGATGGCTCTGTGGGGCACGCTCTCTCCTGGTTTTCTTTCCCTGCCCAGTTGAACCCCAACTCTTGGTGGTGGGAGAAGGGGTGCTGTCCCCACTTCCTGCCCAGAAACATTACTGTTGGGACATCATCTCTCTGTGTCTTGCCCCTACCAGAATCAGGGAATCCTGCTTGTGAGAGAGACAAGATCACCCCACTTGGCTGGTGTTCAAAGACATATCATATTTCATGCCCTCACTATTTCATGCCAAGCCCACACCACTTGGTCCAATTTCCACCTCCCCCAGGAAGCCCTCTCTGACTGCTCTAGGCCACAATAAGTACTCTGTTCTCTGATTCACTCCAATTCTGGTCTGTTATATCTCGTGGGTAGGCCTGGGAACTTCACTTGATGCTGGCTCTGCCTCTCTCCCTTAGGACCCTACTCCTCTCCCCTCTGCCACCTTGTGAATGGGCCTACAGCCATGGCGACTGTCTGTGGTGTCTTCCCATTGCCTCCAGAGCTACCAAGAGTCTGAGAGACCATCCTGGGAATTCTAATACTGGGAAGAGCCCAGGTTCTAGTGGCTGATAGGCAGGGGGTTGAATTCTGGCTCTACCACTTGCTACCTGTGCAACCTCAGACAAGTTACATGACCTCTCTGTGCCTTGGTTTGTACTTTTAAGTGGGCCCAATAACATTCCTCTGCAAAGCTGTTGTGTGGATTAGATATACTTGTATCACGTCCCCAGCCCGCGGTCGGTGCTGGGGAAACAGCAGCTTCCCTGGGTAGCGCAGCCCTCCCACCATCAGGCGAGGAGGTGGGGGCCCAGAGAGGGACGCACCGGGGCTGGACCTCACTGGGGGTGAAGCTGGACCAGGACCCTAGACTAGAACAACTGCTGCCCTGTGCTCTTTCTAGGGACTGCCACCGTTTGTGGGGCCAGCTCCTCTTCCTCACACAAGGCACACTTCTGATTCCTAAATTCCCACTCTCACTCGCTGGGAATGTTTGAGCTAACTTCACACAGGACTAAAAAGGACTGAGCTCCCTAGCAGCACCTGTCGATGATGACCTTCCAGTTTCAGGTACCAATCAGCTTCAGACACTGGAGCACCTGAAAATCTGTCCTTATACCCATAGACCCCCTGACACCACTCTTCATTGAGCCTGTCCTGACCTGTCCACCCCTTCTCCCTGCCTGGGCTGACATGACGGGGGGATGCTTCTAGAAGCATGAGATTTGGAATGAGAAGCCGGGGCCACAGATGCTGTGGGAGTGAGACAGGGAAAAGCCTTCCTCCTGTCCACCCCCAATCCCCCAGCCTAAAGCCCCTACATGTACCCCCAGTCCTCTGCAAAAATAAAATCATCTCTCTTTGGACTGCTATGAGCATGCAGGTGCACTGGGACGGCAGCTGAGGGGCTCAGAGCCCCTGTGCCTCATGTCCTAAGGATGTTTGGGGACAAAGTTTGGGGAGCTGGCATGGGCACAGGGGCTCAGGTTTGAGCCTGGGAGGGAGCAGATCCAGCCTCTCTCTCTGGACCACATCCTTCTCCCACCCTGCTCCCTGTCTCCTCCCGGCTGTGCCCCCCAAGTCTTGCCAGCTCCCTCCCAGCTTCCCCAGAGCCCACTGCCTTCAAGGCTTCCTTTCTCCCCCCTCTTTCTGTTCCCCCTCACTTCGCCACTTCACTTCTTTTCTTTTCTTCCTTTCCCATCCAGTCCCCTTCCTCTATCCCACTCCCATCTTTCCCCCACTCTCTTCTCCCCAGAAGAAGTATTTAATGGATATTAAATTATTTTAAACTGACTTTTTTTAATAGCTTAGTGATAGTGCTGACTCAGTATCATCTCACTGTTTAATACTGAATATGCAATTAATAGATAGATGTTTAGGTTTGGCTCTTTTTCTCCCCTTTCTACTGTAGGAAGGATAAAAGAGCTGATTTATCTGGTTTGGGGCAAGTGTCAGCGGCAGGAGATGTATGGGAGAAAGGAGATGAGGTTAGCAACTTGGATTCAGAGCAGAGAGCTGTCGCCTCTGAGGCAAGCTAAGGGAGAAGGGGGTTTGAGTTAGAGCTCGGCAAGGCCTTGCCGGGCCAAGGAGATTTCTGACACGCCACTCCAGCGGCTTTGATCTGCCCACGTACCCCATAGGCCATCTCTCTCCTTCTCCTCCAAGACCTCCCTGAATGGGGCCTTGCTCATGTCCCCCACTCCCTACCTCACTTCTTCTCCAGGTATGGGATCTCCTGGAGCCCCTGGAGCCCTGGGATCTCTTTCTGGGGTGGCTTGTGACACCTACTGCCCCAGCCACCTGTCTGCATGTGCATTTTCTGGAAGAAAACCCAGGACAGGGGCTCTTCTCTGTACTTGGAGGGCTGCAAGAGCAGGGCATGTAGTTAATATTGCACATCAGCCTGACTAGGTTATGGTTCAGCCCAACTAGCCCAGTTGCGGTGGTGGAAGTTCTGCAGATGGGATTAGCATCTACAGTCAATAAACAGTAAGTAAAGGAGGCCACTGTCCATAACATGGGGGGATGGGGTGGGGAGTGTCTATTCCAATCAGTCAGAGGTCTGAATAGTGAAAGCCTCAGGTTGCCAGGGATTGGAAGGAATTCTGTCTCAAGCCCACACCCTCTGCTCCTTCCTGAGTTGCCAGCCTGAGGAATTCAGACTCAAAATTTCATTCAACATCACTCTCACCGGGATTTCCAGCCTGCAGTCTGTCCTACAAATTCAGACTTGCCAGCCCCCACAACCATATGAGCCAATTCTTTAAAATAAGTCTTTATGTATATATATATATACACACACACACACACGCACATGCTCCTGTTGGCTCTGCTTCCCTGGGGAAGGCTGCCCGGCATCAGCGTGTTACAGGTGAGTCACTGCTTAGGTGGGTTACCCGGAGCCCAGGTCACGCTGGCTCTGCCATAGGCAGCCTCCTCTCAGCTCTCAACCCTGTGGGAAAGAGCCGTGCAGGAGGCCGTGTGAGGACATAGGTGTCTGGCATGGGTGTTTGAGGAGCTTCTGGGTTCACAGAAAACTGAAGCAACTCTTTCACTGGTGAGAGGCAGCAGCAGGCAGCAAGTATTGGGCAGGTCTGTCCACTCAGGACCCTTCCCTCTTGGGTCAGCTGTGCCCCTCAGCTGGCAGGGCCTCAGGAGGGGAAGCAGGAGTTCTCAGTGGGCCTGAGGGAGTGCATCTGTTCCCCAGGCATGGTACTCCTTCAGGGGACACTGAAATGCCAGCCCAGGCCCTGCTGGATGGGGTCTGAGGCCTTGTGCTTGGGTCCTGATCCAGAGGGTAGTGGCCCAAGCTGGAGGGGTGGGGGGTAGGGGACAAAAGAATGTTCTGGAAGGGTGCAAGTTCCCAGGGATTAGCAGGCCATCTATGGCTATACTATTGTTCCCTATAGGACAGGGATCTGGATTCCCCAAACTTGTAAGTTGCTTATTACTTTTTGCCTTTGTTTCCTGTAAAATTTTTTCGGAAGGGATGGTGAGGGAGAGAGAAATTCCTCAGTGCCTGGTTGAGTTGATGGGAAAGTGACCTGTCTAGGCCCAGGCATGGAGAGCGGGTCCAAGGATCCCAAGCCTGGGACTGGTGGTGGGCATGAGCACCCTGACCACAGCCTGGGGTCAGGAGGGCTTAAGAAGAAGCCAAGAGCCCTGGGAGGCAGAGAACAGCTGCGATTGCCTGCTGGGCCTGCCTGCTGCCGGGCAGGGGAGGCTGGGGGACCACTGCCAAGCCTGTGCTGTGACTTGCCATTCCCTTCTCAGTGGCCACAAGGGAGCATTCTCCTGGACTTCTCCAAACTCTTTTGGCCAGTTCTTGTTTCTGGTGGAGACTTCTCTCTGAGGCAGAAGTGGCCAAAGTCTCTCCTATTGAAGGGAGGGGGCTGCAGACAAGGAACCTTCCTTCCCCTCTGCCTTCCTTAGCTCTGACTGCTCTGCTCATTGCCTGCCTGAGTCTGTGTGTGGGGGTGTGGGTGTGTATGCCTCCCTGGTGGAGAGGACAGAGCTTCCCCTGGGAGGTCTTTGGCTAAGTCAGAGCCTCAGTTTGGCAGTCTGCCCAGGTCAGAACCCGAGGGCACAGTTCAGGGCTGGGCAGGGCAGGCCCAGCGGGGTGAGGCTCTGTGGGGCTGGCAGGGGAACAGGGGTCTGCAGAGTCAGACCCTGGCAGGAAGGACAGCACCGCCCATCCCTGTTCTTTGGAGGCCAGCCAGGTAGGGAATCCAGCCAGGGGCCTGTGTCTCCTTTCCCATCCTTCCTGCCCCAGGTAGGGGGGACGGGCTCTGTGTCCCAAATGTTGACTTCGGGGTCAGCTCCTTGCTGGTGGGAGCTTGACTTTTTCTGCTGGAGGTATTTTCTTTGCCTTTTCTTCTCCCTTAATTTTCTTTTTTAATTTATTTTTTTAGTTGATATATGTATATAACAAAATTTGCCATTTTACCCACTTTTTAAGTGTACGGTTCCATTTACGATTCTGTGCTACCATCACCACTATCCATCACCAAAACGTCTTTAGTCCTTGAAAATCACAGCTTGTCTGGATCCTAACTAGAGGAACCCCAGGGTGGGGCTTTGCCCCAGGTGGGCCTGGATTACCCCTGGAGCTGGGGTGAGCAGTGAAGCTATGAAGACACTGCTCTGGGAGGGTGCCCCTGGGGACAGAGCTGCCCCTCTGCCTGTTGCCCCCACGCCCACCAGGGCGAGCAGCTTCCTAAGCAGGCGGTCTATGTGGGGGGCTCAGCCATCCCATGCCAGGGGTGGGTGGCTTCCAACTTCAGGGACCAGCATGTGTGGGGTGAGGCTGTGCCCTCCTGCTCTGTCCCCTTCCAGGGATCTAGTGCCTGGGTCTTTAGTTCAGAGGCCAGGCCCCGCACCCTGTGAACAGCCCTTCTCAGACTTGCCAGCTCAGGCCTGAATCCCCCATCCCCACCCCAGGAAACCTGTTACCTACCTCCTGGCCTGACACCCACTCAACTGCTCAAGTCCCATCACAGTGGGGTGTTCCCTGGTGATGCAGAGGTGGGGGGCCCCCTTTTTGGGCTTCCTAAGGGTGGCAGAAGAGGGCCCCTGGCTCCCTGCGCATTCACTCACAGAAAGGCACAAACCCACCATCCAGCAGGCCCCCATCTCAACATCTTCCTTCACTCTTTCCCCACACCAGTCACCCAGAGTGCCAAGCCCTGCTCCCACAGCCCCCTATCCCCTGAGGTCCCCCGGGGGCAGGAGGAGGCAGCAGGGAGTCACTGCATGGGGGAAAGAAGGGTGGGGAGAAGGGAGGGGCAGAGACAATTGGGCCCTCACGTGAAGGGGGCTGGCGCAGGCAGCTACTACCTCCTCGGCTCTCGCTGTCCGCTGGCTTCACTTGGATCGGCCGGTTCATCTGCAACAGAGCACAGGGGGCAGCATTAGGGCCGGCCTGGGGGAGCAGGCCCCCACACCCAAAGGTGCACAGGCACATATGCGCCCCCACCCCCCCCCCGGCCGGCCACACCCTAGACATACACCCAGATGCAAACACCACAGCTTCTCGGAAGTTCCACCCATCTCCCCTCTCCTTGGTACTCCCCAGATCCCATGGTTTCAGGAACGGTTTCTCTGGATTGGAGAACCTGCAGTGTCCCCTGCTCCCCAGTGGAGCAGATCCTGCTAGCCTGCCATATCAGATTCTGGATTGACATAAATACATCTCCTGGACCCTCCACGGCCCAGGAGAACCACTCAGGCAACTGTGCTTAAATGCGAGCCCCACCCCACCCTAGGCCCTCTGGCAGACGTGGGCTGGCCGAGGCCCCGGGCAGTCAGCTTCTCGGCTGGAGGGGCCGGGAGGCGCGGCGCGGCCGCCTGCTGGGCTCCTCTCCCGCCCGCCTCTCTCGGGGATCTGTGTCAATGCCCGGTCCGGCCACTAGGGGTCTCTGGACTCCAGGTATCCCGGCTTGGCTGAAGATTCAGTCCTCCCGGCTGCTGGCAGGCCCCAGGATAGACGCTCCAGCCCCAAGGTCCCAAGATATTTCAAACAATAAAACTGATAGGAATCGCGCAAACGGAATCAGACTTTTTCACAGGTGCCTTTGCAGGTCGTGTACATCCCTTGTCCCTTATCTCATTTGAGCTTCTCTCACAAATCCACCCCCGAAGAGGCAGGCAGCCCTGTTACTAAACCCCCCATTTTATAGATGGAGAAGCTGAGGCAGAGAAGTTCATGCCCTTGCCAAAGCCACGCCGTGGCGGGATTAGCGGGATTAGCGCGGGAACCCGGGCCTCGCAGCGTCTGGGGCTGCTTCTGCGCCTCCATCCCACACCACGTGACTTTTTGTTGCGGTTCCCCTTTGGTACCCGGGCAGGGCTCGCCAGTCACCAGGCTGCCTCCGGCGTCCCGGTCTAGGATTGGGAGGCAGTTTTGGCTGCATCAAGGCAGCTGGATGGGGGGAGCGTGGGCGTCGTGACTCAGCAAGGTGAGAGGAGACCAGGAGAAGGGCAGAGCCACAGCGACCAAGGGCACAGGCAGGAGGCCGGGCACGGAGCCCAGAGGAAAGGAGGCACAGGTGGGGGGACAGGACCCCAGGGAGGCCAGTCCCCCGAGGGGGACCAGAGAGCTACTGTTTGCCACCAAGTCTCTTCTTCACACCCAGCCAGAGGAAGTTGACTGGTCACAGAAAACTCCAATTACGGGAGAAGGGAGAGGGACATGACAAAGCTCCTGGCTTCATTAAGGGGCCTGCCCCCCCACCACCACCTCCCCCAGACTGCTTCCTTTCTAGCTCTTGGGGTAGAGTGGCAGTAGTAGGCACCAGAAGCCTGCACAGGCATGGGGACCGGGGAGGGACTCTGGGGGAGCCAGGTTCCCCCTGATCTCTTTTCCAGGGCATTTTGGGGCTCAGTATCCAACCCTTTTTCTGGTCTGCCCTCCCTCCAGGAACATCTCCTTCTCCTACGCTTCCAAAAACCTTGCATTATTCTCCTATCCCAGCAGGGTCCTCAGGGACTGGCCTGGGCCCAGCTCTGACCACTGTATTCTCTTGGGCATATTTCTGTATCTTTCTTGCTCATGTAATTATTATAATTCTCGGTGTAGGGATTATTATCTGTATCTTGCCAATGAGAAAACAAAGATCTGAGAAGCGACAGATCTGGGGTTCAGCCGGGAAGGGTAGGTACAGTGCTAATGATGATACAGTGCTAGTTTTGCCTTCGTATAGTTGATCTCCTTTGACTCCAGCTGCTCTGAAGGAGGGGCCCAAGGAGGAAGGAAGGGGAGAAAATATTCATTCTGGCCGGGGTGGGTGGGCATGGGGCCAGGTTCCTTGGGGCACCAAATAGGATACAAATTCTTCAGCTTCAGCCTGCCCACTCTGCCCCACCCCTGCCTTCTTCCACTACTCCCTCTCCATGTCCTAGTATCCCTGCCTCCCCCAAGGCCCTTCCTTTCTTCCCTTCCTTTGGCTGAAAGCTTCTCCCCTGCCCCTCCCCAGCTTCCTTCTCCATTTATTCTTCCAGTCTGGTCCACAGAGTCCCCTGGTCCATGAAATCTCCCTGGTGCCCAAGTGGAAATGTCCTGCAGGGAACTCCCCACTTTCTATCAGGTACCATATAAGAGGCACATTCAAAGTGGGCCTTGCCTTACAAGGGGGAGACTCGGGCAGTCCAGGACTCCCAAAGGGACACAGCCCTTTAAACAGCACAAACAGCTACTGCATACTTTACATTGCCAGCTTAGCATAATCTCCCCTATGATTCAGGTGACCACATTGCTATCTCTAACTGTAGCTGAGGAAATGGAGTTTCAGAGTGGTTAAGAAACTAGCCCGAGGTCACACAGGGGGTAAAAGATGATGTCAAGACTGTTTCCCAATAAAAACGGGAAATCTTAGGCAGCATATATTCTGCTAGAATGCAAAATAAAAAACAATCTAGGACTGTGCAACAGAGTGAACCTTCATGTAAACTATGGACTATAGTTAATAGTATAATTATAAATAGATTCTCTCATCCATTGGAGCAACGGTACCGTAGTAACGCAAATTTTCAAAAATGGAAGTTCTGTATTTTCTGCATGATTTTTCTGTAAACCTACACCTTCTCTAATAAAATTATTTTTTAAAGGCAAACAAAATTATAATAAAAGAAGAGTGGAACCCAGGTCTCCTGACACTGTCCACATGTTGAGAAGAGGCTGAGAGTTGGGTGAGCTGGGCTTGAAGGTGGGGCAGGACAGCTCAGAGCAGAGTGGGACTGGCTGGAGGATTCAGGCGGCCCCAGCCAGGGGCAGGTAGAGCCGTGCGAGCTGTGCTCTGTCCCAGGAGACAGCTGAGGGACCGTGTGGACACAAGGGAGGGAGCGAGACCAGAGGAGAGGTCAGAGCAGGCCCAGGCAGGCCCCCTCATCCCCGGGGACTGCTAGGAGGGGCGTCATCACCCTCAGGCCCTAGTCTTCTCTACTGGTCTGAGAGCAGTTGGGGTAACCCCAGGGACTGGCAGGGCCCAAGGTAGAGCCTGACGGTTGATAAGATGGGGCCCATTTTCCAGATGGGAAAATTAAATGAAGGCAAATGAAATCTTCCTGTGCATGGAATATTCCACTCCGGTGGGCACCCCAATCTCAGGCAGCCAGCCCACGGTCTCACTGCCTGCTGCACCCGTGACTGCTCTGCCCCTCTCCTTGCCAATCTAGACCCTGCATGCCTCCCTCTGGAAGCCTGCCAGCCCTTGGTGGTGCTCCAGGGGTCTGGGGTCTCATCCGGCCTTCCACCTGCTCTCAGTTACCCTGGGCTGGGCACCCACAGGGTGCTCCAAACTGATGGGTGGAGCAACTCTGAACTGGTTCCCATGGCCTCATGGCTCCTGCAGTCATTTTTCATGTCCCATTATGATCTGCGGATGGTCAGCGTCCAGACAGCCTTCGCAGGGCTGTCAGTGAGGTGCCAGGCGGGGTGCAGAGATAAAATATGGCCCCGTGCTTTCTTAATTCTCAGCAGAAATGAAGTGTCAGACTCAGTCGTAAGATTTCTCAGCTGGGGCAGCTTCTGCACAGTGGCTGGGAACCGAAGACAGGTCTCCTTCCCTCTTCCAAGCTCCAGGCCCCTGTCCAGCCCTGCCCAGCCCTGGTTCTACCTTGAGGAGGGAGGAAAGGACAAGAAGCTGCCTTTCCCGGGGAGATGAGGTCCAGGCAGCACCTGAGACGACCAGAGAGGAAGGGGAGAGTAAAGGCAGGGCAGGGTGGAAGGTGGGGAGAGGCCAAGAGAAGGCCTGAGACAGAGAGGGAGGCCCGAGTCAGAGGAGAGAAGGGAACGGAAGGGGCACTTGCCAACTATTCTTCTTTTAACTTTGCTCCTTGGACCCTGGCCGTGACCTTAGGACCCCCCAGAGTGAGCATCATGCCTTTTCTGTCCCCTTTCTCTTGTCCCTCTGCCCAGCCATTTTTCTCAGCTGTTTTATTGTCCTTCTGGGGGCCTGTGGCTTGTGGCTGGTGGGAACCTGGGGTGGGTGCAAAAGCCTGCCTGCTGGATTCTCTTCCTGATATGTTATCAGCGTCCTCACGGAGGGCCCTGGAGCCTTCAGTCCTGGGACTCCAGGCCCCTGACGGAGATTTGGTGAGCCAGAGCTGCCTTCCTTGGGTCAGGGTCAGCGCCCTTAGTCTCCCTGGAAGGGCCTGGGCTCTGTTCTCCCGGCAAATCACTAAGTCTTAGGGATTGTGCTTCTGCTGTCAGTGGGAGCGAGTGGTCCAGGCCCAGCAGGCAGTGCTGTCTCTGCCTCTGGGTGCCCCAGACGTGGGCTGGCGTGTTGCCTCCCCTTCTCCAGCCCCTTCTGCCTGGCTCTGCCTCCCCTCCCCCTCCCCATCCCTCTGCCACTTTTTGCATCAACACATATCCATGCATTAAACAAGACATTCCATTAATTTCTTCATCATCATAACTTAAGCTGGGACATACCCTTTAAATATTCATTCAGCTATGAAAACTGGGCATTAAAATTTTAATAATGTCAAGCTCATTTGAACCAGGCTCCTTGGGGACGATTACGATACAATTAGAATAAATATGATGATTGAGCTGGTCGAAAGGCTTCACCTGTCCAGCGTGGCTCCCTGTGGAAAGAGAATCCTGTGGACGGTGGGCAGACAGACTGACTGACAGACCGATCTGGATTTTTCCTGACTTCTCCTTCCCTCTCACACCCCTGCTTCCCTTGCCTCCTCTCTGCCCCTCTCCCATGGGTCTCTGGGTCTGTTCTAGGAGGAAGCCCTGATTAACCCGTTGGGTTCTGGCATCCCTGCGTGCGAGTCACTTTCCTGCCTGAGCATCTCCTCTCCACAACCTCACAGGGCTGAGAGCTCTCACCTGGCCGCCTCACAGCTCACAGATGTCTTCGCCACCCACTGCCCCCCAACTTCCTGAGCACACGAGCTGTGTGCTGTCGCCAGGAGGCCCCACACGGGGCCCCAGTGCCATCCCAGAATAAAGGGCCGGACTCTCTCCCCATTGCAAAGCTTCCCCACCTCCTCACCTGGCATCCAAAGCCTCCTCTCCCTCATAGGTGGAGATTCAGAGCCCACCTCCTCCAACAAGGCTTCCCTGATTCCCTCGGTCCCCCTGCTCACACACGACCTTGCACTCTGCACACCCACTGTCTCGTGTGTGTATGTGCATGTGTGAGAAAGAGAGAGAGACAGACACACAACAGCCAGACACACAGACTTGTTTCTCACGCAGGATCATGGATCTCAGGCCCTGACTCGGGGCTTTGCCCCTGGGCTGCCTGGGTGTGGCCCCCAGTTGTACCTCACTAAGGGGGCTGCTGAGGGGGGCTGAGAGTTAGGTGGGGGCATGGCGGGAGCATGCTGTGCGGGGCCTGCGGCGTAGTGGGCTCTCAGCATTGCCAGCCTCCACGTTGCTCCTGCTTTGCGACCCACCCGGAAATGCCTCAGGAAGGGCGGGAGCAACACCTTGTCCTGTGCCCAGAGTGGGCCTGGAGGTAGGAGAGCTGGGGTGGCAGCCGGTGCCCCATGGGGACAGGCAGAGTGCCCTGGGCCTGGGAGGCAAGTCCAGGGTGGGTGTCCAAACCTCAAAGCTGAGGCTCCTCACTGGCTTCTCTCTGGATGTGGGAGTGCTCCCTTCTCCCCAGGTGGGGAAGGGTGCAGGTGGCGAAGTCCATTCATACCTTGCCTACACTTGCATCATTGACGTTGCACCTGTCCACGCAGGCACCCGAGGAGCAGGCAGCCCTTGCCCACCCACCCACGTGCGCGCGGCAGAGCTTGGCTGCTACCCCCTCATCTATCCCCACCGTTGTCAGCAACCCCAGGCCGTGTCCTCCTAGAGAACTCGGACTCTGTGCAGCCCACCCCCACCCCTGCACACAGGATGATCCTGAAAATGGTGAAAGAGCAGCCCTTGCAAGTGGGACCAGGTGGGACATCTGTGTCCAACACAGCAGCACTGCTACTCTGGGAAGAGAGGCCAAGCATGAGGGCCCAGTGCGAAAGGAAAATGTGCAGCCCCGTATGCAAAAAGCAAGACAAAAGTGTACTTAAAGGTATTGAATACAGAGCCGTTTTCTTTCTTCCATGATCTTTTGACTTGTCATAGTGCTTTTTATTTGCTATTTAATGTCGTTTTAAGAAAAGAAGAATTTAAATGTTAAATGACTAGTGTGACTTTCACCATTTATCTTTACAGTGTGCAACGCCAGTTTTAAATGCAGATATCAGCGCATTTAACCCATATGCGGCATCACCAAATTACACAATTCGTATTTTGTGGTTGGTCCCTGGAGGGTGCTGGAAGAGACAAAAATAAGCCAGGTGTGGGAAGGTTGGAAGTAAGGAGGAAGAAAGTGCCCCCCCAGGCATGGAGCAGACCCCAAGGGAGCATTGCCTTGGGCATAGGACCCCCTCACGATGACCTGGAGCCCCACCCTGCAAAATGGGAAGTGTGCTCAGGCCTGACCACTGTGGAAGCCCCTCCCACTGACCACAGGTCTGGTACGTTGTGCCCACTGATGGTGGGCCCTGGGGAAATCAAGCCAGGCATCATCCTTTCCCATAGGCCCAATATCCCAACCCACAGTGGATGGGGGACCCTCAAAGGTATCGTAAACTCTGCACCAGGACCTGTGCTGGGTACCTGGACCAGGGGTGGGCAGGAGGCTCACCTCCACTGAGACATGACCTCAGCCCGGTCCCGACCCTCTACCCCGCCAGGTCATTGCTGGAGCAGAAGGCTGCAGTGCATGAGGGGTGGGGCAGGGAGGGTGGGGAGGGGCGCAAGCAGCTGGGAACCTTTCCTGGGGAGGTAGGGAGACACTTGGAGGCTCCAAGCCCATGGTACATGCTCCATTGTCCCACTGAACTTCACTTACCAACCCAAGTTCCATTATAAAATTACTAAGAACTTCAAGATGGCAACTGCAGAGCATTAACCCCCAAGAAGGGCTCCTTTCAGAGTAGGGGGTTCTGTGCAGGTGCATGGATCGCATCGCCAGGAAGCTGGCAGGGAAGTGCCATTACAGGTCCTCATTTCCTGGAGGTCCATCTGCATCCACCGAGACCAGACGTCAAGCCATCTATGGATTATCAGTGGATTCCACCTTGCCCAGGTCTGTGCACTTCCTCCAGCCACAGAAAGCCCGGTACTCAAAGCTTTATCTTTTAAAGATGAACTTGGGGCAACTTGGGGAGGACAGAATGAGAATTTGCAGCCATTGATATAAACGGTGGGCAACGAGGAAGCAGCCACCCCAGTGGGGACTGAGGAGAGACCTCCTGGAGGAGATCCTGGAGATCAGAGGTGGGCCACCCTCCAGCACCCTGCCCTCTGCCAGGACTTTGCCTCTGTAGCGCTTAGCTATGGTAATTAGCACACTTATTAACGGTGAGATGATTTGTTTAAAGCCCCTGCAGGGTCTGAATCTTGGGCCCTGTTGCATTCTCAGGGCTGCCCGCTGTCAGATCTCAGTAACCACTGCACAAAAACCAACCCCCTGCCCCAGGGCCACGGCAGCCCCCTGCAAAAAGGGATCATGGGATAACAGCAGTGAGCCTTATTTGTAGCTTGTTGCAAATGTATTAACGTTTTAATGACCTCCTTAATAAATCACATACAGTTCATTCCATCCATAGACAGAGGTTAGAAATTTCAAGGAATCCTGTCTCTCATCAACATAAGGTTCTGACTCAGGCACACCCCCAGTGGTTATCGCAAAGCGACGCCTGCCTTTGCCAGACGCCAACCTCAGCCAGGCTCCAGACTCTGAGGCCCGCCCTGGCCAGTCCTCACCTCTCAGGTGAGGGCGCGACCCGCAGGGCTCTCTGAGGGACAGCCAACTCTTGCTGCCTGGCTACCTCTGCGCCTCCCTCAGGCCTCCCTCAGGCTTCCCTGCTTGGCCTTACAATCCAGATTAGGGGCCCCCTGCCAGCTCCCCAGTCTTTCCTTTGTCACCTTGTCACAATTTGGGACCTTGATGGCTATTTGTGGATTTGTTTGTTTAACACTGGTCTCCACGCCACGAGGGAAGGAAGGCCGGCACCTCTTTTGTTCCTACTGCAACTCAGAACCCAGCATGGTACCTGGTGCCCAGGAGCTCCTTGGCAAATAGTCACTGATCTGATGGGTCCTGAATCTTCTATTGTGCGCCCCCCGCCCCCATCCCTTCGTTTCAGCCTCGGCCCTGAGACAGGAGAGCCCAGAGGCCAGAAGCGGGTCATGCGCCGAACAGCCTTGCTTCCGGCCAAAAGAGAAAGGCCCTTTAATCCTCCCTCGTTCAGCAAAGTGGGGTTGTTGTACCTTCAGATTATGAAGGGTTTATTGAAGCAGCGCTCATCACTTAGAGAGACAGCCAGTGAGCTCTGACCAGACAGAAGAACAGGAGGTTATTGTTAAAGTATGCAAATCCACAGGCCATTGAAATGCAAACCCTCCAGATAAGATTTTTTAATAAATCGAGTTTTTGCTCCCACTCCCTGCTCTGAGGAAGCCATCTGATGCTTGTTGGGTCAGGACACAAACCAGCAGGCAGGGCCTGTCAGCTCTTCACCCCTCTCCTCATTCAGACCTTCCAGCTCAAAGGTGCCCGTGGCTGGGGTTGGTTGCCCAGCCAAGGCACGGGACCGTCCCTTGGGTAAAGTACTCGAGGTCACTCTGGGACCACCCACAGCTCCCCATGCTGGCTGCAAGTCCACTCCCTTCCCACATTTCAGCTTAATCCCCTGCTTTACTCAGATTTTCCTAAAAAGTAGAGTCCCAAGCCTTTGCTTCCTCCTCCAGCAAGTCTTCCATGATTGAGTTCACCCAGTTACACTTGTCACTTTGTGACACTCTGGCCCTCAATGGGGATGACCAGAACAGCACCGAGAAGCAGCATAGGTGCATAACTATTTGAATGACACTGCGGTGACCTGGCCACCGTCCCCCACCCCCTGCCCCCTGCCCCATCCCATCCCAGGCATGGGCAGGCTGGCTCAGGGTTAGGGCGAGAGAGCACGCAGACCTGGAAAAAGGCAGTGCGTAGGCCCAAGATGTGTGGGAGGCTGGTGGCCCGCGTGAACTCTAATGGCCATGCGGATTGAATCCTCCCCATGTTCTGGCCCTGAGCTGACCGCACAGCACGGGTTATTGCCTTCAGTATCAGGACACCCAACAGGACAGGTGAGCAAGCTGAGGGGGTAGATAGGGTATGGACAGGGGCTGCCTCGAGTATTCCAGGGCCAGGATAACTGCCAAAGACCTGCGGTGTTAGAGAGTGGGCAAAGCCGCAGGGGAGTGATGGGATGGGCAGGTCAGACAGAGGGTTTGTGTGCAGAGGGCGGTGAGTGCACCAGTAGATCTGCACAGGGACGACAAGCCACTAGAGCCATGTCCAGAAACAGTTACCAAGCAGCCGTGCACACAGGAAATCAGAGCTGGGAGGGGCAGGAGGGGAGGGGCCGGGTCAGAGGTGACTTGAGAAATGCCTGGGTGACATATAAACAAGAACTGCCAGCATTGTCCTGGGACCTGGTTGCCTCTCCGTGTGTGTGGGAGGATGCAAGTCCAGAGTTTGTGCATCGGAGGTACTCAATGAATTGAAGTAAAATTCCCCCAGATTGACTTGAATTCCTGGTTTTCTATTGAAGCCTGGCCTAGCCGGCACTTGGCCTTGTCCGCCTTCTGCTTGCAAAAGGACCCGGGGTGGGGGGGAAGAGGGGGGAGAAGGTGGCCAAAACCTAACACCCTTAATGGCTGGCGCTACGGAGGATGCCTTTGGACCGCGGGGCCCTAGGCTGCTCTGTGCAGGCAGGGGAGCTTTGTGTGTGCGTGTGGTGGGGGAGGCGGGGCAGGTGCAGAGCCCTCAGTCCTGGCCCCCTTTGCCTCCCATGCCTCCTCCTTGGTCCAGCCCCTGACAGTCAGGCCCGGCAGTTGCTATGCAACAGGCTGCTCCCGGCTCTGCAGTGTCCAGCCAGCAGCCGAGACGCTGGCCCTGACAGAGCCTATTGGTGGGAATGCCTGAGGCTGCCCGCTCCTCCTCCTCTTTGCTTTCTTCCCTTTTCCCCATCCTTCTCCAAGCCTCCACCTTCTCCTTTCTCTCAGGAATCCATGTTTACAGAACGCTTTCCCCTCCCTGCAAGTGGGGGCTGGGTTGGCCCAAACAAAGGAGGGGTGGGCTGGGATCCAGTCCGAAGTCCCTTTAGAGGTCCAGCCGGCTCTCTCCCAGCCTGCTTTGTGGTCAGTCCCCACCCCCCACCCCCGCCTCCTGCCGCTGCAATAGGGTCGGGGCAGGGGGCCACCCCGGTAGGGAGGTGCTCCATGGGGCTGTGGCAGGGACATGGAGAGAAACTAGATTAAAGCAGGTGTGGAGCAGGAGCGGGGCAGCAGCCGGGCTGGATGGGAGGAGCCCATGAACCTGGGGCTGTGGGGCCCATGTGCCCCTTACTACCCAGTTAGGGTTCCCAGGCTGCCAAGGAGCCCCGGGGGCCACCCTCTTTGACAAAGGCAGCCTTGTCTCTTTGTCTCCAAGCCCCAGGTCCATCCTGCCCGTTCCCACCCACACACCAGAGCTGCACTGGCAAAGGATGGGATGATCCTTGTGGTCTTAATTAAGATCTGCTGCCATGGAAACCAAGCGTAATTAGCCCGCACGGCCAGGCTGGGTCGCCAGCCCTCTTCAGGGTGGGGGGTGTGCAATTTTTAAAAAACAACAGTGGATAATTTCAGATGAAAGCAGCCTTGAATTTAACAGGAGGCCTGGGTTTCAGTCCTAGCTCTGCCATATACTTGCTCGAATAATATGGGGCAGTTATGTAGCCTCTTAAAGGCAAAGGAAAATGAGCGTAATTACACTCCCTTCAGCGGGTGTGGAGAGGACGAAATGTGATAATTCAAGTGAAGCTCTTAGCACAGGGCCCGGCACCTAGCGAGTGCTCAATAAATGAGAGCTGTCCTCCCCCTCCTTCTCCCTTGCTTTCCTTCTTCTCCCTCCTCTTCTCTTCTCCCTCCTCTTCTCTTCCCCCTCTTCCCCTCCCTCTCCTCCTTCCCTTTCTCCTACTCCCTCCTCTTTCCCCTCCTCCTCTTAGTAGATATTGCCACATTTTTGAGGGAATACCTGATCCTAGATTATTTTTCCTTCCCATCACCCCATCTGTAGGCTCTCCTTTTAATTTCGTGGAACTGGAAAGACTGGCCAGCCTCTGGGAAACAGCTAGGACTGCCGAGAGGCAGGGCTCATTCTGCACTCAGGGGCTTCATGGCCCCCAGAGTCCCTCCAAAGCCTTCCTCCACCCAGCCCCCAGCTCTGCCCTCTCTAACTGTCCTACCAGCAGTGGAGCCTATTGATGTGATGGGTCACAAAGTTCATTCATTCATTCATTCACCCAATCTTGGTGAATACAGAGCTCTGTGTGCCAGGCTCTGTCTGTCACAGCAAACTGGAATGGCACGGCTGCTCCCTCCAGGAGGGCACGGACCGGTCTGCAGAGGAGTCTTGCGGGAAGGGCATTCAAGTCCCTACATTCGGAGTCCCAGCTGTGCCCTTGGTGTAGCAGTGTGACCAGATTCCTTGTCCAGAATTCCTGGCCCCACGGCCTGTACTGGGCAAGGATGGGCCACCCACTGGTCTAACATGGATGTCTCTGCCTCAACAGCTCCGACCAGGGTGCTTCAGTATCTGCTCACACACTTACTGTGATGGAGGTGGGGTTCCCACCACTGGTCAGCTTCAGGGATCAGAAAGTAGGTGCTTCCAGCCAGCCCCCCTCATTTCCCCTCATTGGCCCTGGTCCCTGAGATCTGTGGGACAAGCCTAACCCTCCTTCCAGAAGCTGCTCCTCAGCTGTTGTCAAGTCCCTGGGGCTTAGTTTTCTCCAGTCTATGCATCCTTAGAGCCCCATCCCCTTTGTCACGTACTCTGAGCACCCCAGTCCCCTGCCAGGCCCTTCCCCTGGACTGTGGTGGACCCCGTTGCCAGGCTGCATCCCTTTCACTGCCTGGAGATGGGTCCTGCCTCGCCCATCCACCCTCCGTGGCCAGAGGATCCCTGGCTCTCAGTCCTGCGCTTGGGGGAGGGAGTCCCCTCACCAAGTAAATGGCAAATCCAGCGGAAATTGCTCTTAATCCCCAACCACAGCCTGATGGTGCCGGCCAAGTGCAAGCCTGAGTCATCCTAGAAATAGCACCGACATTTGCTTTTTAGAATTTGTTTTGTTCTTTGGGCTTTAGATTTAATCATTCTCTTCCTCTCCCCCACCCCCACCCCACCGCCCCTTGCTCTCGTTTTCTAGTATGAGGCTGCACCTCCAGCTCATCCAAGTCTGTTTTCCTGGCATTAATTAACACAGCTTTCCAGCTTCCAACAGGCTAAATGATGAATCAGGTTAAATTCCAGACAACAGCCGCACACCGCCATCAATTAGCCATCTCCGGGGCAGCTTCATTAATAAGCATCGATCATGGCAGTCCTTCTGGAACACGCCAGGATCTCTGGGTCATGAGTTCCTACTGCCTACAAGAGTGTGTAACATAGTGAGTGTGTGTGTGTGCTGGAGTGAGGGCGAGGGGTCTATGTGTGAGCGCATGTGCTGTGCATGTATGTGTGCAAGCATTTGGGTGGGTGACTGGGGGACTGTGTGTTTGTGTGTTGCATACATGAGTGGGTATGAGTGGGCCTGTGTGTATATTTGTGTGTAATGTGTGTATGCATGCAAGCGTGTGTAGTGTGTGTGAGTGTGTGGTGTGTGTACGGAGACTGGTGTGTAAGTGTGTGTGTAAGGTGATGTGCGTTGCATGTGTGTGGGTCTGCAGGTCCCTCCTACGTGCCCTCTTCTGGTTCCTTCCGAGTTCCCTGTCCTCTCCTGCTGTCTCAGGGAAGGTAGCCTCCGGCTGTCCCCATGCCCTAAACACAGGGGTCTCCCAGGTGCCACTTCTTCCCATAGGAGATTTTGCTAAGCCCCTTCTTTTCAAGCCGCGTGTCCTTGGAGGCAGTCCCAAAGTCCACGTGGCCCGGCGCCCTCTCCCTCACGCATTCAGGATGCCTCTAGGCTCTCTGCTGTGGCCGTCCCACAGGCACGCGTGACCTCCAGCTCAATCCCTGACCCTGCCGTGGGCAACCCTGGCTCCAGGAATGCCGCCACCGCTGCCCAGTGGCCAGGTTCACCCCTTCTGGGGGCGCCAATGCCTCTGCCCGCTCCCCCATTTCTCAGGTTGGCCTCCAGCCCTATTCCAGGCATCTGCACCCTCTGCCTGGGCGGCCAGGGCGGCGCGGGTCTGTCCCCTCATCCAGCCTCGCCCCACACCCTCGGCCCGGAGCCCCTCAGCAGCACGCCCTGCTCACAGGCTAGAACCCCCCATCTCCTCACTCCCGGGGACAACGGCCCCCGCGGTCTGGTGCCATCCCGCTCCCGTGGCTTGTCACAGGCATCATTTTCCTCTGCCCCTTGAGGCCTGGCTCGCGTCCCCGCCAGAATGTTCTTCTTCGTGGGCAGACGCCGGCCTTCCTGGCTCCTCCCTTTCCCCTCTCCTGCCAAGTTTCAGCACAGCCTCCCCACAGAACGGCCCGGCGCGGGGCCGCCCGTCACAGCGCCGCGCGGGGACCCAGCCGCGGGCGCGTGCCCGACGCGGCCTTACGGGGAGGGGGCGGGGACCCAGCCGCGGGCGCGTGCCCGACGCGGCCTTACGGGGAGGGGGCGGGGACCCAGCCGCGGGCGCGTGCCCGACGCGGCCTTACGGGGCGGGGGCGGACGGGAGCGGGGCGTGCCCGGGGAGCCGCGCCCGCGGCGGGGTGGCTGCGACCTCGCGCCCAGCAGATCGTCTCCTCAAAGGTTAATTAAGAATCCGAGGCCGGCCGGCGTGGCGCGCCCGGGGACGGCGGCCGCCGCGTCTCTCCGGACCATTAAACACTAATTAGGTTCGGAAAGTCTTTCGAGCTCCCGAGGTCTCGTCAAGGCAGGCGCTGGCCCCCGAGGTGCCCTGCGAAACGCCAGCGCCGTCACCCCGCCCCGCGACCGATCCGCCGGCCACGTCCCGCCCCGTTTCTCTCCGCCTCGGCGCCTCTGCCCGGCCCGGCCGCGCGCCCTGCCCCTCGCGCCGCTCCCGCGCGGGCCCGGGCGGCCCGAGCCCTGCCCCTCCCTAGCTCCCTCTGCGTCGCCTTCGCTCCGTTTCCTCCGCAGGGTCGGTGGGCGCCGAGCTCGCCGACGGCCCCGAGGCCGAGAGCGGAGGGCGGAGGGAGCTGCCCCGGGGGCTGGAGAGAGCTGGCTGTGGCGGACAGACCCACCCACCCCACACTCGGAGCCCTCCCCCCTCCTCTGGCTTCTCCCCGTTGCCAGAGCCCAAGTGAGCATCGCCTTCCCCCAGTAGCCTTCCGGAGACTTCCGGGGCCCTGAGCTTCCCCTAGGGCTCCCCTCTGCCTGTGCCCTCAGCCACCAGCCTCCATGTCCCCAGATCCCCCGCTCTCCTGCAAGGCCATTGCCAGGGTCTGACTTCCCTCCCTGCTGCCGAATTCAACAAGTGCTGCTACTAGGAAGCTGCTCCATCCTTCCTTCCTCCCTTCCTCTCTCCTGCCCTTCCTTCCTTCCTCCTCCTTCCTTCCTTCCTTTGGTGGTTTATGTGATTTAAAGCGTGCCTTTGTTCTAAGAGAACTTAAGGCGGAAATGCTCGTGCAAGGAGGGCTCCCCGATTACTGTTGCTTTACCTTCAGATGGGCAGTGTCCCCACATAGAGGGGATCTTCAGGAGTCATTTTTCTATCCCTAGCCCCATCTTTAGCACAAATGATTTGTCACTAAGTGACAGAAGATGCTCGTGACTAAATCTACAAAGAAGAAAAATCACACTTACCCCTACCAGGTCCCCAGCCCACCTGTCAACGGGATTCTTGGTTCAGTTCTAGAGAAGTTGTATAGTAGAACTAGGTTAATCTCCAGGACTGCCTACAATATTTGCATTTAACCTTGACCCCCTAACCTGTGTTACGGGCAAACCTGTTTGCAGAACCATTGCTTTGTCACCACCTGTTTTGTCCTTACCTCTTACCATCACGGTCTTTGCTGTCATCACACCATCACTACCACAACCATGTTTTATAAACCGAACAGGACATGGCTTAACTCAGAGGGCTGTTGTGAATGGCAGAGAACCGGATGCTGGAATAGGCGGTGGGGGTTGGGGAGGATGTTTTGGGTAAGGTGGCACCTTCTTGGGGTTCCCCACACCCCATGGCATGGGCAGCTCCCTGCACCCCTCGGGCTTTGCTGGGTACCAGGCAGTGTGATGCCATGGGAACCGCAGAACTTAGAAATCATTTGGAAATGGCTCTGCCGTGGCTAGCGGTGTGACCTTAACTTAGTCACTTAACCTCTCTGTGCCTCAGTTTCATGGGTTTGAAAACTCAGCATATAATTATCTTCCTTCACAGCAGAACAAGCTATGTGGGCAAGAATGCCTAGCATGGTGTCCGAGACCCAGCGTGATATCAGCTAATTTGCTTCCTTCCACCTTCCTCTTTGGAGTATGCCTTCCCCAGTACCACGCCCTCACTGTATCAAGGAAGGCTGGGAAAGGCAATGAGCAGCATCGTACTATTTGGGTCCCTCTACCCGCCCTGGCCCCAGCCCCCAGTGTCCCCACCACCCTATGACAGGCAGGGCCAAAGGGAGCCTGTGTAGGCCCAGCCCAGTTTTACAAGCACAAAGTATTATGATTGCATTGATTTCCATCATAAATCATGTTTCCTATCTTCTGCCTCTCTCTCCTGCGTGCCCCAAGTTAAGCCTTGGCATTTTCTTTAGCTGCTGCCACTGCCGAGCCTGGAGATGATATTAGGATAATGATGATAAATTTTACCCTGACACCAAGCCACTCCCTCAGTGGTTGCGAGGGGAGAATTTTTGCATCCCAAGTGGGGGCTGCCATGGGCTTGGGGGAGGGTGCGCCCCTGAGCTTGGCTGTGTGAGTCTCTGCATGTGGATGCATGGTGCACTTGTGTGAGCACACCTGTGGGCACACTGCTCTACTGCATGTGTGCCCATGCCTATGGTCATGTGTGTGCAAAGGCCTGGGAGCTGTTCTCCTAGGGTATATTTTGGGTGGACACATGGTTATTCCCCTGCCAGTGAACAAACCTGGCAGTAGGGAAGCAGGGAGGCGGGGGGTGAGGGTTGGGATTCCATGTGTCCTGCAGTTTTTCCCCATACGGTGCATCCCACACGCTGGCACCATCTTCATCCTTGGAAAGCACTGCTTTGTTAGGCCCTTTCCTCCTCCAAACTCTTCAGGGGCTTCCATGGTCCCATGGCTGAGATGGAGTCTCATTTTCCTGACACCCACCACAGAGCCCAGCCTGGGGTTACATCTTCCATGCTCAGCAGACGTTCCCCACAAGCCCAGCCTCAGGAAATCTTCCCCAAATGCCAACACTGCCCAAGCTGGGGCATCCACCTGACTCAGCAATGCTGTGTCAGTTGAAGGATGACGCTGGTTTACGGCTTTGAGCGCTGAAGCTTATGCCTTTGCCTGCTGGGTGGGGCTCAGCCTTCAAGCGTGCATGGTAGAGACCTGGGGACCCAGATACAGTGAAACAGCCTTTCTCATGAAATTTTGGGCTGGGTTCTCATAAGGTGGGGAGACTCAGCGGAACCTTTGGGTCCTCTGAATTGGGGGCCAGCCTTGGGATAGGAAGAGGGTTCAATGGAGACATGGTCTTGTGGCTGACCATTCACTCATTTATTCATTCATTCACTCACCCATATAACTAGTATTCCCATGTAGAGTGCCTCTTGTTTCCGAGTCCCTCAGGCCTGAGAATGGAGCCCACTGCTCAGTGCTCTCCCTGTCTCCTATTCCAGATCCCCCAGGCAGGGATCTGGATTTTCTCAGAGGGTTATGCTAAACCAGAGTCCCATAGACATGGACATGGCTGATTCTGGAAGAACATTGGTGGAAGCCTGGAAGATGCTGACCAGTGGAGTCCATCCTTAGGCTGGGGGACTGGGAGACAAGAGAGGGTACTCCATGTGGAGGCACACATGAATCAACGAGTAAATGAGTGGTCAGTGCGAGACCATGTCCCCCGAAGAACCCTCTTGTTCTTGGAGAATATGTCCATGCTGATGGAGATGAGATGAATTACAGACTCAGAAGATGAAAGGGGTTGAATTCTGCCAACCATGAGACCTTGGCAGTAACCTCACAGCCTGCAGCCCTCCATGGGCTTGAGTGCAAGTTCATGCCTCCTTGTGAGTCAGAAATGCTCTCACTAATGTCAAGCTGAAGTCCGAGCCACTATGGCTTTCACTGAACCCCAGTCCCCTTGATTCATGCAGGAAATGCCTGCTTTCTCTTCTAAGGACAATTAATGAAAGTAGGGTTGGTGCTGAGAACCACCTCGGCAGGCAAGGAAGAGCCCTTGGCACCCGACCAGCATTTGTGCCAAACTTCCCTGGGGTGGAATTGATATGGGAGACTGTGGACGACGAAGCTGGGTTTCGAAGAGATTTGACTCCTCCCCTCAGGGAAGTGGGTCCATCAGGGTTCGGTCAAGCACACTTTGTGAATGTGGGTACTTGGCTGTGTCCATGGCGGGTGGGGTAGTCCTTGCAGGGAGTGCAGGCTGGGGTCTGTGCTGTGTAATCAGGAGCGCCAGTGATCCCAGAGAAGCCAGGTGCAACATCGTGCAATGGGCTCGGGTTCTAACTGCAGCCAATAGGAGGGGAAGTTGGGGCATAGCTTATGTGGGGACATTTAGGTGAAAATACGCAGTGTGCTCAGTCATAGGATAAATGGTGTCCATGTCACATTTTAAGGCACGGTGGGAAGCCAACAGCCCTGGGGAGGCTTGAAGGAGGTGGAGCCACTCAGCCCCAGCAGAGTGGGGTCTCACAGTGTCTCCACAGGGCTGGAAAGCACTGGGGGAGGGTGCAAAGGTTCTACCCGGCTCCTGGGGTCTGGACATGGCAGTGCCTTGCAACTGTCTAGCTGGTTCACACAGGAGCTTCTCCAGCTCCAGCAGGGGCACAGGCTGCCCTGCAGAGTGGGTAGCTGTGACCATACTCCAGCAGGGGCTGTGTGCTGCCATCTGCAGGTTCCTGAGGGGACCCTGCTTGGGGTGGAGTTGGGACCAACAACCACTTAGACTCCTTCTGACTCTAGGATTGTATAGTGATAAAAGAGCATGCTCCTAGGAGCCAGGAAAGCTAAGGTTTCAATCGCAACTCTGCCACTTGAGCAGGTTATTTAACTTTGCTGACCATCACTTTCTCATGCATGAAAAGGGAAATGGTAATTCCTACAGAAAGGGTTGCTGACTATTATAGCAGCTATTCACACAAAGTGCTAACAATGCTTGCCTCATAGCTGGCACTTATATCCAGATTTCTTCCTTTTCTTTGGACTCGAGGTCCTCCTCTTCTAGGAAGTCAGCCCAGATTAACCTCACCCCTTTCCGATTGACCTATTTTCTCCCTGTTAAGAATCACACATCTCCTTGTTTGTGGTCTAACCAAATGCCTGATTGCAGACTGCACTGTCGGTGGGGTTTGATCTGTGTGTGTGTGTGTGTGTGTGTGTGTGTGTGTGTATCCCAGTCTCCTCTCAGGAGGGAGATGAAGGGACATTGGAGTTCATCCTAGATGCCAACCCCAGCCTGCTTCCTCCCCCTCCAGACACCTCCATCTAGCCTCCTAGAGCCATCCTTGGCAATTCTGTCCCAGACAGGCTGTGACCATTTTGATTCCATACAGGAAGTTAGACTGCAGGAAAATAACTGTGCACATACACACATGTGCCTGTGCACAGACATGCGTGCACATGTACTCAGGCACATGGCAGCCTCTCCACCTCCTCCCAAGCCCTCTGCTCCCACTTGCAGTCACCAGGACCCTAAAACAAAGCTTCAGCCCACAGAGCACAGGGGCAGCTCCTCTCTCACAGACTAACTTTCCTGTAGCCGCAGCCCTGCTGGGGAAGCGCCTGCCTCAGGGGTGTGGAGAGGCCTCTGGGAGAGCTGAAAAGTGCTTAGCTGGAGTGAGGGCTCAGCCAGGACAAGCGCTCTGAACCTCTACTTTCCCCCACTCCCACCACGCTACTACTGGAACTGGCACCTCTGGACAGTGGCGGAGCTTGAGGGTACTGCTCTCCAGGAGCCCACCTGCCCCTGTCCTCCCAGGAAGCACAGACCAGAATCCAAGCTGAGTGGGAGGGACACTGGGGTCCTTGCAACCACTTCCTGGCTGTGTGGGCCTGGGCAAGTCAACCTCCCTTGAGCCTCAGCACCTTCATTGGGAAAATAATGGGAGAAATAACAGCTAATGTTTGGGCTAATGTATGTAGAGATGTGTTGTGAGCCACATGGGACAAAACAAGTGCAAGAGAGAATGTTTAATTTCACCATTCCACCGCTGGGTTGTGACTGAGGGCCTATGTGATTGGTCCCCCAGGGTCCTTTCCCCGGAGGTTCCCGTGCCATAGGTGTGTCTGCACGAGCACACACACATGCACACAGGTGGGGCTGGCATGCTGAGCCCATCCTTGTTCTTATGCTAAAGGAGGATGTCTTGGAAACTTATGGGCACAGTTAGATGTGAGAGCTTGAAACTCTACAGGATCGCAAACATGGAGCAAGACAAGTCTGGATGGAAACACACAGGGGATGTTTGCTGTGGTTATGTTTGTGCTGGGTCATAAAACGTTCTTCCTGCCCTTACATCCTAAATTTTATTTGGTGAGAAGAGGTAAAAAAAAAAAGATAGACGTGAATGGAAACGTGTGTGTGTGTGTCTTGGAGGCCTTGTGTGTATTTGGGGGTGGGCCTCATGCTACGAATGGCCATTGGTGACTGCATGTGTGTGTACATGCATGCGTGTGAATACTTGTGTGTGCTGGCTTTGTCACCTCGGGTTGTTGCATGCCAAATGCTCCAATAGCCTGAAACCCCAGAGGGCGCAGGGCTCCAGACAAACACCAGATGGCGCCCAGGTGCAGCCTAAGGTTGTGAGAAGTGCCTTTGCAGCGGGGCTTTGTGTTCTTCCCCCAGCATGGCTGGGGGTGGGGACGGTGCACATGCACGTTTGTGAATGTGAGTGCACACATGTGTGGGCTGTGCACCTGGGTGTGAGTGCACGGAATGGCCAGTCCGTGCATGTACTGCCTCTGATTCCTCCCTGCCGTGAGCACTGAGCACTGCCCCCACTCTGCACTGGAAACCCTGGCTGTCTGGGAATATGTGTGCAAATAAGCTGGTGTGTGCATGTGTGTGCGGTAGACATTTCCAGCCTCCCCAGTTCTCAAACCTTCACCTTATATTTCTGTCAGGCTTGGTCCTCCTTCCCGCCTTTTTCTATGCTGTGCCCCTTTCTGGAATGGTCTCTCTCCTACCAAACTCCTACTCATTCTTCAAAGACTTCTATCTATGAGCCTGCCTGGCTTCTCCATGGAGCCCACTATGTCTCCCCAGGGTCAACCTCTTCCTCCCATTTTGCTCCTTCTCTGACCAACCCACACCCAGAACTGTGGGACCCACTCTGTTTGGTGATTGCCTACTCAATAGGATTCATTCATGAATCTGCCGGATAGGCTGAGTCCTGCAAAAGTGGGCATGTGTCTGGCACACGCCATTGAGGAGCTTATTTCCCTAACGTGCCTGCCCACAGGACCCCAGGCAACCAGTGCTGAGGGCAGCACTGGGGCAGAGCTCCAGTGGGCTGTGCCTGAGCCCTGGGCTCTGGTTGCAGAGGCAAGGGGCCAGGGCAAACAAATGGTAATTCTGAGCATTGCAGCTCCTCTATGAGATCCAGAAGTGGCCAACTGCTCTCTGGGCCGGTGATGGAAAGGAGGCACTATTCTTTGGCAGCAGCGAGAGGAACCTCAGTTAGATTCTGGAAGAACTGGTCCTTGCCGAGGAGAGGAAAGGCCCTGGTGTGGGGCATGAAAGTTCACTCTCCTGGACCTAGCAGGAGGCACAACTGTCCTGCACACTTCATACACACACTGTCTGTTCTCTTTACTATCTCTCTATCCACGCACTAACCCTGTATACACGTTGGCAAAGGGCTCTCGGAGGCGTGCAGACTCGCCAACCTTAAGACATGAATCACCATTCCCTTCTGGGAGTTGAGGACAATATGGCTCCAAGGGAAGAGGCTTCACCCTGGAGGCCCCACCTGCCTGCCCTGCAAGCGGCAGGGGACTGACTGTGGCCTGGCAGACCCCAGGTTTTGTCCCCTTGGGGACAGGGGGACAGGACTGCTTCCCCCTTTATGGAGATTATGAGAGGGGGCTATGCCCTCCCTGATCTCATCTATGCCCACAATTCCTAATTCCCCTCTATCCACCAGAACCTCCATCCTGTTTGCCCACAGCCCATGTAGGCCCATGTTAGAAGGACGTAGGAAGCAGTGAGGAGGGGAGAAGTGGAGAAGGGGGTGGAGAGGGGCAGTGAAGTTTGGGGTCCTTGGGAGACCCTCGGGGTTCTCGTCTGCAGAGGATCCAAGAGTCCCCAGGATTGGGCCCCTCCCTCAAGGATGGTTTGAATCAAATCATCATTAGGCCTGCTCCCCCATGCCACTCCCCAGATGGGAATGACAAGAAAGCAAGGTGGCTGCTTCTCCCTCATTATAAATGTTCTGTAGAAGATTGGAAAAGGGAGAGAGCAGTATAAAGTTGGGGAGCTGGAAAGAGATGAAGTCAAGAGGGAGAGAAAGGGAGGGAAAGGCCGATATGGCAGGGAGAAAAGAGCAGGGTCAAACTGGAGAGAAAGGTGTGGCATGGAGGTCAAGGCCAGGCGGCCGAGAGCCCAGACCCAGGCTACCACTTCCTTTCCCTGAAGCTGAAGACTCCCCAATGGTCTTGGGTAGACACTCGGCAGAAATTAACCAGCTGCTTCGGTTTGGGGGAGGGCAGACTCTCTGGCTGTGTGGAGCGGTGGACTGGGGACATGGTGGCGGGCACCCTCGGTAGTGGGTGGGAAGGAGGAGAGAGTGGGGTGGGGTCCCTGCAGGCACCTGCACCTTGGGCATGACCAGGGAAGGTGTCCTGCCGCCCCACGGCAGGGGTAGGGTGGGCATGACTCCAAGGGAGCTGGGGACCCCTGGGGCACAAATGCAGGCCTCTCACCCACAGCACCCAGAGCTCAGCCCCTGGCACCTGGGCGTTCGCTGCTGCCTGCCCACCTATCCTCCCGGGCCCTGAGGTGGCTGGAGAGGTGCTCTGCCGCTCCCAGCATGCGCCTGACCCACTGAGCCCCCAGGAGTTCTGTCCCAGTTCCTGAAGTGGCAGCTGGGCAGGTTACACACATTTAATTGCTAGTAATTAAAAAACTGATTACTCCAAATGGAGCCTTCCTGGGGAGAGGCATGCTGTGTGTGGCCTCCTGGCCTGCCGTGGAGGCCATCTCTGGGGGCATGGAGCAGGGTGGTCTCACATCTCCCTCTCTGCCAGCTCAAAACCAGCCCTTACCCCCACCTCCTTAACTGGCCCAAGCCGTTGCCTAAAATCACACCATTGGGGCATTGCCCTGTGTAGTAAGGCTCAGGTGTCCTTCTCTTGATGCCCATTGCAAATGCCCATCCCTTGGGGGGTGGGGGTGGGGTGGGGGACAGGTAGTGACACGTTCCAGAACTGATGGGTCAGAAGGAAGGAGCCACTGCAGGGAAGCCCAGGCAGCTACAGGGCTCCGGGCCTCTAGGGAGGAGGCAGAGAATGGACTCAGAGAGGCGAATGAGTGTGACAGATTGGCCAATTTCATAAACGACATCCTGGAATCGACCTGTGTTGGTCATGTGTGTGTGTGGGGGGGCGGTCAGGGAGCTGTTCCTCTGTGCCAGGCATGGCCTGCCGGGTGGTAGGAGGGTCCTCCAGTCGAGTGTCGCATAAGGAAGCAAACTAACAAATTGTGTATGAATGATTATCAGGGGTAGTAAGGGCTGCGGGGTGGGTGTGGGAGAGGGCACCTATGAGGAGGTAACATCGGGGGGTGGGGCCGGGGCCGGTGTGGGAGGGAAGGGTGGGAAGGGCCCCACAGACAACAGGAGCTGCTCCTGCAAAGGCCCTGGCAGAAAGGAGGCATTTGGAGAAAGCTGGGGTGCCATGGCGGGGGGCAAGGAGGGCTGGGCTGGGGGAGTCGGCAGGGCCGTCTAACCCCGGGAGTCATGGGCTTGCAGGAGGGAAGTGCCCTGACCTGTAGGGTGGAGAACAGACTGGAGAGTGGAAGAGGAAGAGGGAGACGGACACGCTCACCTCAAGACAGGATGGTGGTGGCAGGCCCAGGACGGGAGAGGTGGGTGGGTGTCAGAGGAGGTAGGCACGGGGCCTCCAGGACCTGCTGACAGGTGCTGTGGGAAGTGAGGAAAGGGCAGGCTCCGGTTTGGAAGGGCCAGAGGCTGCGAAAGAGATTCAGGCTGCCCAGCCCTCACAGGAGGCTGCAAGGAAGCCGGAAGGCTATGAGAATGGGGAAGCGGAGTCTCACTGCAGACACTGCTGGGAAGACAAGTGGGAGCCCCAGTGCATTATAGGGTGCATTGGGAGTTTCCAAAGTCTCCCTGCCATGTCCAGCCTCCTTGTTCGGGCAGGTGGGTGACAGTGACCATGCAGGGAAGATTTATCCTTGACCCTTGCTTGGAAGGGGCTGGTGTGCTGCCGTGCTCATCCATCACTGGATGCTGGGCCAATTATTCACTTATTAATATTGGGTTGTGAGACCCATCCCCCACTGCCCCGCCTCTCTGCACCTGAGTATCTGCTTTCATCCTGGAAAATGTCCCAGAGAGGGCTCTGGTTCCTCCTCCAAGGATCTCTCTTTTGCCTCTGCCCCTCCAGCCAGGCCTGCAGTGCCTGCCTCCGCCCCAGTCTGCCTCCTGTCTCACTCACAAAAAGATGGGTGGTTCCTCCCAGGCTCTGCCCGCCCCCCTCACCAGCACACTCCCCTGAGCATCGCCTGGGGTGGGGCAGCGGGGAGAAGAGGCTCAACAAGGAAAATTAAGGGGCCAAACAGATGGGAGCCACTGAGGACTGGAGGCGTGGGTGTGTGAGAATGTGTGTGTGCACATTGTGAGTGTGTGTATGTGTGAGTGTGAGCACATGTGTGAGTGTACACGTGTGAGTGCACGCAAGTATGTGTGAGCATGCTTGTGTGTCCACGCATGTGCTAGAGTGTGTAAGTATGTATGTAAGTGTGCATGCATGTGCATGAACATATGTGTGAATGTGTGTGAGAGAGAGAGAGGGTGTGCAAGTGTGCATGTGTGTTTGAGAGTGTGTGCTGAGGGCAGGTTCAGCTTCCCAGGCTGGAGGAGTGAGTTGAGGTGCCCATGGAGGCGGCCTGGGGCCTGGGAGCAGTAGGATGGCTTCCTAGAGGCAAGGAGGGCACGGAGCAGGGCTGTGCGGCGCTCCTGGGCCTGGCTGCCGTGGTCCGGCCAGGCAGGGCAGGAGTTGGCTCTGTGTCATCGCTTTAGGGCTCAGTCTATGGGGGGACCACCTCTGCTGCCTCCCTCGGGCTCCCTTTGACCCTTCCTCACGTTGGATCCCTCTTCCCTCTTGCTCCTCTTTCTCCTTTTGAGCAGCTGTGCAGAAAGAGTACAGGGCTCAGAATCCAGACACACTGGGTAGGGCTGCAGTGCTTGTCTTGCTTTAAGGATGGGCTGCATGAGGTCAGAGCAAGGAGTGAGGGTGAGTTGTTGGGACTTGAGAAGAGGCTTGGGAAGAGGTGGCCTGCCGTTGAGGGGCTACAGGGGCCGGGGGTGGGGATGCTGGACACAGAGCAGAATTCCCTCTTCATGGCAGCAATATCAGAAACCTGGAGACAAGGGCGAGGGCTCTGCCATGCTCCCCATTTCCTGCGGTGGGGCCGGTCCTCCCGACTTGAACCTGAATCACGCAGGACTCTCCTGGCTCCTCCTCTTGGGGGGATCTGCAGAGGATCCTGGAGGAACCAGGATGCTTCTGAGTCCATGTCAGAGGGCGTGGGTTGGGCCCATCAGCCCGGAGGTGCCGCTGCCTTCGGACCTTGTCTCCCTCCTACGGGGGTTTATGGAAGGAGAGAACCCCAAGAAGACTCAACAGGGCTAAATTAAAGCAGGGGGGATCACAAGCAGGCCTAAAAGGAAATTTCTGTCTTTATTCCAAAGGCAACTGAAAGACACATTTGTTGGCTGCA